>BQNB010002530.1:0-123871 GCA_026074375.1 Tanacetum coccineum
ATTACCATTAATGTGTTTCCATGAGATTAAATGTTGAGAAAAAGCTTAAGTTGTTTAAAGAAGGTGATTCACAAAAGGTGAAAACAAGGGCATTTTGGAAACTTGTTAGTTTGCAAAGTGTACACTTGATAACATTGCGTGAGGACACGGCAATCCTTTAGTTTGGGGAATTTCTAGATAATTATAGGTCGTATAAGTACTAAGTACTTTGAATAACTAAGACCATATATAATTATATACAGCTACAGCACCATCTATTTGTATAAGAGAAATAATATTTATAAAGTTAAAATGTTTATAAATATTTCCTTAGTAAAAATGTCGTAACTTTTTCGTTTTAAGTCTGTTTCTTATGTCCACGCTTTCATATTAAGAAGAGTTATTGAAATAATAAATTTTCATATTTTAAACCCTCTGGTGAATAGTACTTTTTACTGTTCATGCACTTTTATAAATTTAATTATTGTAAGCTCGTAAAAGTCATATCTTATTCGTTTTAACTCCGATTTTAGTGATTCTTTCGAGCATGTCTTCGTAATTAAAAGTTCTATCAAAGTATGATATTTTTCAAATAGTATCTGAGATGAATAGTGATTTTTACTGTTCATAGTTTATAAAATTATTTTTATAAACATTAATTATCGTAATATCGAAAAATCCATAACTCATTCGTTATTGATCGAATAATTATGATTCTTAAGGTTTTGGAATTCTAAAAATATGTAATTTATGTGAAAAATACTCAATCATTTATATCAGATGTGAATAGTAATAAGTTTTTATAAAATTTCTTTTATAAAAGCATTTATTATCGTATAACTTGCAAATGGCGTATCTTCTTCGTTATAAATCGGTTTTTCGAGTTCTCTATATGCCTACGATCCTTGTAACTTGTAGTATTTTATAAAAACATAAAATGAATGCCTTATATTCGAATTCAAAATAGTAGGTTTTGATCTTTTAGTAAAAATGTGTTTAAAACTTGTTTTTATAAATTTTTAGTTTAGTAACTTTGTTACAAGTCCTCTACAACACATTATATTACATGTATCATATATGTTAGGTCCTTAGTCCATCATTTGTCCAAATATTGTCCATGATAACAAGATCTCACATCACTTTTACTTATAAACTTAATAAGTAACTTTTTAAACCATTAACTTATATATACTTTATATAAATTAACCAACACTTGAATAATACTTATACTTCCATTACAACATGTATTTAACATCCATATAACATATAAAAAGTATATCATACCATGATCACAAGTAAAAATCCATTTTACATGTTAATAAGTTTCTTAGATGGTGATTTACTATATAAACATTATATATACATAAAATCACAAATGTAAAGAGATTAATCATGAATGTAAAGAGATTAAGGTTTTTAGATAACCTTAATATGAAGTATGATGATGAAAAAAAAGATCTAAACCTTAGTTTAGATATTAAACCCAAGCTTCCAATACTTAGAAAACCCTAATTTTAATAAGAAAACCCTAACTTTCTTCTTGTTAACAAAACCTTGTAATCACTTAACCAAGCCTTCAAACCTTCTTGGTATATCTTAGATATGGTGTTAGAACACTTGTGTATGTTTTAAATAAAATTGTATGAATTATTTAGGGGTTTTGTAGTTGGCCGTGGGTTAGGATGGAAGAACAAGAGAAATTTTGTTGTTTTTGCTTAATTAATTAAAGTGTATGAAGTTTAC
Organism: Tanacetum coccineum; assembly: GCA_026074375.1. NCBI lineage: Eukaryota > Viridiplantae > Streptophyta > Magnoliopsida > Asterales > Asteraceae > Tanacetum > Tanacetum coccineum. The sequence continues at coordinate 1,723 of BQNB010002530.1, forward strand.
TTGCATAGTGTGCCTTTTATAGCAAGAACTAACTAACCAAGGTCACTTTAACTTAACTATGCTTTGGCTTGAATGAACATTGTGTAAGAAAAGGTATGGAAAATTTGTAAGATAGCATGGAGTGTGTATGTATTTGGTAGGAGTTTGCTTGTTGGTTTAAATCACACATGTTATATTACAAGGTCTTCAAAATAAACATCTTCCTTGTATTTTTAGCTATATATCCAGCCATATATACTTATGTATAAGGAAATTGTGTAATTTTTAAGTATTGGATATAATTATGGGTATTTAGTTGAGTATAGATAGGTATTGGTGCTTCCGGGTATGCCTAAATGTATTAAATTGCGAAACGTAAACACTTTATGTAACAAAATAAAATAAAATGTGCAAAGTTAATAATTATCCTCTAAATAATTATCTAACACTTGCTTGACGGAAACTTTAATTTGTTTGATGCCTGTTTACGTTGAATGATGATTTTTAGTTTACGTGTTTTAGCTAAACGTTGGAAATTTAAAGTGAACGCGTAAAAGTTTAAAATAAATAATTGGATGTTCATTGATGTAAAAAGGTGTGAAATTGTGAGTTGTTACAGCATGTAGGTACTTGGTGATGGTTGATCTGGGTGAAACACTGGATAGTTGCAAGGATTATGAGATTATGCCATTAATGCTAATGGATCATATGTTTTTGCAAGTCGTTCTGCCCTTAGTTCATTTACCCTCGCATGATTGTATTTCAAGAATTCATACAACTGAGTGTAATCTAGTTCATGTAAATCCTTTGTTTGATGAACAATGGTAACATGTCGTCTCCATTCTGGTTGTAAGTTGTTTAGAAACTTGAGATTGTTGGCAATCTTTTCGAGAAAGTGTTTGTTTCTTTTGAAATCATTCATTAGCTTTGAAAAACGATGATAGTAAGACTCAATTGATTCCCCATCCGTAGAAGTAAACCTTTCCTATTCATTAAACAACTTAGCCTTTTCTTTATCTTGAATCCCAATATCAGAACCTTTCATCATTTACTGAACACGTAACCAGATTTCCTGAGCAGTTTTACAACTATCAACAGCAGCATAGATGTCTTCAGGAAGACCCATGAGAATAATCTGAATGGCTTGATTATCAGCTTCCATTTGCTTTACTTCCTTTTCAGTAAGTTCATCATTAGTCTGCTCATGAAAGGTTTTAGCAACAGGAATTTCATGGCCTGGATCACCTGGTTTAGGAATCATTAGTCTGACATATGGACCATTCATAATGGAGTTGTAGATTAGCTTTTCATTTGTTTTACTCTTAGAATAGTGAAGAAGACGAGAGGACCATGGAACATAGTTCTCTTTGTTAAGCATAGGAGGACGGTTTTCAGAACCAACAACATAAATGTCTTGTTAAGTCGACATTGCAAAAGTGATGTGAAATGATAAGCAAGGATCGTTTTGGTGATTAGTGATTATGAGAAAGAAGTCCAAATTCACAGGATTTTACAATTCTATGATTAAACCGAGAAATAAATGATTTTTTCGCGGGATTTTACTAAATCAAGAAGAAATCATGAAGAATGAAGTTGTTGTTAAATTGGAAATTATTGTATGTTTATGTTTCTTTGAAGTCCAAATGAAGTGTTACATTAAAAGTCCAACTTGAATTTCACCGAATTTGACTTAACCGAAATTGATTTTAGCTAAATTCTGATTTTACCGAAAATGGTTCAATTTCGGTGAGATTTACTAAAAATGGTTCAATTTCTGTGAATTTACTAAAATGGTTCAATTTCGGTGAAATTTACCGAAAGTGGTTAAATTTCGGTGAATTTACCGAAAATGGTATAAATCGCCCCCTTTAAGACGTATAAATCGCCGCCTTTGGAAACCGTATAAAGCGTCACCTTTGGAAACCGTATAAATCACCGTCTACCAAAAACGTATAAATCGCCGTATCAAAAAGCTTATAAATCGCCGGATCTATGACATGTATAAATCGCCGTCTTCAAGCGTATACACCGTCGTCTTCAAATTTTCTAAAAAAACAACTTTTGAATCACTTAAAATACACACTTTTTGACGTTTTTACATGATTTTTCTTGTACAACTTTCTATCCTAAGCCTAGTAGAAGCATAAAAACACAAACTTTGAGGTTTTTAACACACAAAAGTTTCCGGATGAAGATTCTTAGAACACAAAACTTTCGAACCACAAAATACAAGAAAAGTGAAATCTTTTGAAGTTTTTCAAAGTTTTCCTTTTACACCAAGCTTATACTAAGATAGATAAACAAGAAAGTATCGATCTTTATGCTTTTTGGACACACAAAAATGAAACCCTTTTGTGTAGTGTTGGAACCAAACGAACAAAAAAAATGCACAAAACAATCACCAAAAACCCCTTGGCTCTTGATACCACATGATAGCCTTATCAAATCACATACACATACACGAAAATGAAAGGAAAGACTAGAGAGAGAGATGTTTTGAGAGAGAAAATTGTTACTTCACATAGATAGAAAATGAGCAACGCCCTCTCTACACTTGGAGAGGGCCTTATATAGTAGACTTTGGCCGGCCATGGGCTTTGGTGGGCTTTCATGAACCGGGCTTGATATCTAATGGGCTTTAAGCCCGCAACTTATGCCCACTTAGCTTAAATGAATTCCCGTAAACTATGTTTTCCTATACAAGGCTCGGGAATATATAATGACCATCACTTTACATAAAAACACAACTAACAGGGTTCAAAATTATTCCATCTTATATGGTCTAGAAATGGGGGAGGGGTTGCATTCTTGATGAGCTGACAAATAGACGTAAAAAAGAAAATTCGAGATGGGCATGAGGTGTACTCATAGGCATATCATAGGGGTATGCTCCAAGCCTAAGTGAATGGAATCCGAATTGGATCTAACAGGCCATCTAGAGATGAGATAAGGTTAAGGGCTGTTGTAGGATGGCAGGTGTATAATTTTTCCAGTAACCAAACTAGGGGCGATAGAGATAGAATATGCAATAGGGTCAATGGTTGTGTTGATATGTGTAGGGTCTTTTTCACTTACTCGGCAATCTTAGGTTGAGTCAAGACGAAAGAGGCATGGAAACGAAGCACTAAGTGATGCCCCTCCTAACCATTTGTCAAGACAAAATTTAGTGTTCTCACCATCGCCAATTTTTATTTTGAAATTGGATTGCAAGTTGATCCCATACTCTTGGAAATCGTCATTCAACTTAGCAATGTGATACCAAGTATCCATTTTACATCGTATAAAGGATGTATCAAGGAAACTACCATTAGTTCCATGTATTGTCACACCCCCAAAATATCACAGCGGAAAGGTGAATGGGGGTCGTGACTTCATAGCACATGAACACAAGATATAAAGAACGAACTCTAAATGAATTCGTTTAAAAGGTGTTCATTTGATACATTTAAATAAAACAAGTTTCCAACCAAGTTCATCTAATAGTTTCAATACAAAATGATAAATTGTTTGAACGACATCGAAATGAACATAGTTATGCAGGAAAGACTTCGAAGATGCGACTCCAACAAGCTAGCCATGCAATTCACGAACTTGAGAAAATACATGCTAAAAAGGTCAACATAAAGTTGGTAAGTTCATAGATTTCAGTAAAATATCAGTGTGAACCACAAGGTTTCCGAGTGTATGACTATTGTAATACATACAATATCATAAGAAAAGTATTACTATTGCACTAAGCTCACGACACCGAAGCTACAACCAAAGTCATGTTGTTACGTATTGTTGCCCCTGTAGGTGTCTATCCCAAGAACACCCAAAGTTTCCTAAATGACATGCGTCCGTTTGACTAGTACCGTCGGTCAAGTAAGCGCTACTTACCCGGATGGGGGGTGTCAACCCTAATAGATCTATTCATAACATTCGTACTTGCACAAAGCAATTAAAGGTTCATGATAGTAGGGCTAGTGCAGGATAATGGGTACTTAGGCAATAAGTAAACGTTTAAAGTACTTGTGTCCATAAGTAAAAATGAGCAATGTATTCTCACCCTAAAGTATTTCAAAACAAGTAATGTTGTAGTTCAAAACAAGTAAAAGTGGGGCTATGAAACTCACCTTAAGCAAATAATTGATTCCGAAGTAGTACGAGTATAAACAAGTCAAAGTATACTAACCGCGACCTAATTTAATAATAAGACACTTTAGGTTTACAACATGAAGTGAACTAAATGCACGTGAGTTTTATAAATATTTTTATCACCCATATATACTTGTGTCTAAGGTTTACCAAGTTCAAAAATGTGATTTAAATCAAGTTTACTATGTATTTTAACTTAGAAAATATAAGCAGTTTTTTAGTGGCAGAAAATACTTCCAACTTCTCAGTTTCATAACTCTTTTATTTTCTACTGAAATAAATCAATTCCAAGGCCTAGGTTGAAGGTATTTGAGTTGTCGTTGTAAAAATGTAAGCCTTACATCATAAATCAAAATTTAAAGGGTCCATATGTGCCTTACAAGAAATGAAAGTCAAACTGTTTTTGGGACAAAATGTTTTACCGGTTTTGTTTTGGCCATAACTCACTCAATTTTTATCCTCTAGGCTTGATTCAACTTGCTGAGTTTAAGCTAAATTCGTAGCTACAAAAAGTTTAAAAGGCTCAAAATTCCAAACTACTTTTAAGGAGCTCAAAATTCGTGTAAAGTTCAGGGTGTAGTTCTGGACAGTTTCTCTTGTACCAATTTCTAAAAATAGTAATTCATTTCCTAAATTCATGAAATTTATAATGGAATTACCTAAGACATAAATGTGTCATAGGTATTCTTTAAAGTGGTGTTTTCATGTGTACAAGTTGATATAAAATTATGCTCAAATTAGGGTTTTCATAAACAAGCTTAATTCAAGTTTTTACACAACAAGTATATAGTAGTGATATGAAACAAGCATGAAATGATTATAATGAATGAAAATAAATATTATGAGATTCTTACAAACAGATGGTGATGATTTGGATGATTAGAAGTGCACAAATTACCCAAGAATACTAAGAAAACCCTAATTTAGAAGAATAAAATGCTAGCTTTTAAAACCCTTAACCAATAATCTTGCAAAACACTTAACCAAACTTTGAAATAACCTTTTTCTTTCCTTCTTGATGCCAAAATATAAAGAGAAAAATAGTATGTGTTTGAGTTTGATTGTGGTGAATGAAAACTAGTAACATGCCTTGGTTTATGTAGAATTACTTAAGGTAAGTTGAATGGTCTTTGCAAGGGTCACATGTTTATGTTATTGGCAAAGAAGAAAAGACTTCATAGAGCCTTATGAAGTGTCTTTGGCTCGTTAAAGGTGAAAAGTAGAGAAGGGGGGATGGTTTCCCATGCCTACTAGCTTTTTGGTTAATTATGAGAAAGATAATGTAGGTTTTCAAGTCATAAAGCACATGTTGGCTTATCCCCTAATGGGATGGCTAATTTTTGGCTTGTAAAAAGGGAGGGAAGTGCCAAAATTTTGAAATATATAAGTGTACATATGTATAAGCAAAGGTGGTGAGGGTATTGGGTAAGTTATGCATGCATGCATGTAATATAATGCTAGTTTAAAAGACTTACGTAAAATTTGTGAAACCAAATGCAAATGACTTGTAAATCATGCTCATGAAAGTAATGATATACTTGTTATGTCTATACTAAACTTAGTCTAAATACAAAATTCATTCAAAGTTGTTTTTTGTAGTACGCGGGATAACCTAATCGGTTATACGTAAAGTCTAAAATTGGCTTGTTCGAAATGAAACGTTCAAGTTTATAAATAAATGTAAACCCAAATTGCCAGTTGTCATATGTACAGATCGAGTTACTTTGCACTAAAGGGAGTTTTCTTCATTACATAATCTTCATCAGCATTTCGAAAGCAACCCCAAGTTGCTCACTCTTAAACTCTCAAGACCAAGACCGCCATGCTTGACAGGGAGATCACTTTCTCTCATGCAATCCAAGCAATCGTGTTTGAATCCGAAGAGCCACCCAAAAAAAACATTCTTCTAATAATTTCAAATTTACTAATGATACTTTTGGAGCCGTGAACTTTCAGAAGAAGTAGACTCCAAAGCTACTAAGAACGGGTTTGGAAAGAGTAAACAACAACCATAAGAGATAACAATAGCCTTGCATTTTGACAATCTTTTACGGAATCTTTCAAAAAAGGGGTTCCAATTTAATCATTTAAACATGTTAGTATAAATGGGGAGACCTAAATAAGTGCAAGGGATAAAGCTAAGTAGACAACTAATTTGTGTAGCATACGAGTTGGTTGCAAATGTTGAAATACCAAGACTAGCACAAAAACCCACATACCAACGAAAACCGAGTATTAATAGCGTCTCATGGATAGGAATGTATATGACTAGCACAAAAACCCTTAAAATTCCACCTCAAAAATGTGAGGTTCGCCTTTAGATCTTTAGGAATTCGGGTATCCATTTTTGATACCCAAGAATAGTATCAACTTTTACTTGTTCAAGTTAAGGTTTAAATCCGTCATAATGTTGCTATTCCATCTTATGGATGCAAGTACTGTATGGTCTTTGTCCCGCCTTCTTCTGGAACATTAGTATCGGTTTACAAATTATATGAGTGTACCAATAGTATATTAGATTCTAGAATTTATTTTTGTGATGAATCCCAAGACTGCATAGTAAGTATTAGGATTTGCTAGATAAGAGGCACTAGGATTAACCTATGTTAAACTACCTGTAGTTGTTCTATTAAATGGTCAACATTTCGTCCACTATATAACATCCCCACAAACCCCCTGCTTCACCCTTCATTTTTAGTGCATGACTGCCCCTATGACAACCTCTAAGCCTATCATTTCAGAGGTTCTTTATAATTTAGACTTAGGTTAAGCGCCGAACTCTCTTAGTGAAAAGCATTGTTACCCTTGAACCAATTGTTACACCCAAGTCACCATAGCCTACCTTGTATGTACGGCGCTTTTATACAGTTTATGTTTTAACCCCCAGTTCTAACTATAAGTAACACACACGGTTTGCAAATTCCTTATCCTTGTAAATATAGTTTTTGGGACGATTTGTGGTAGTATCAATTGTAACGGAAAGAAAAGGGGAAGAAAATAAGCAATACCCTATATATTTTATCAAATAATCTTCCCATTATATTTGATCGTCAACTCAATTGGTGTCATTAGTTAGATTGTAATATATCGAGTCGTAACAGTCAAGAGTAGGGTGTAAATCTATAAATCCCCATGATGTATATGTTTAAGCAATGGCAGGGCAAAAGTGTACAAAAAGATATGAAAAAGAAATAAAAAAATGTATACGGGCTGCCATTTGCTTATGTTTATGTTTATCATAGCTTAAGAAAAGAAAATAAAGAGATTGATGTAAGTTTTGTAGAGTTTGTATAGACTAGCACAAAAACCCACATACCAACGAAAACCGAGTATTAATAGCGTCTCATGGATAGGAATGTATATGACTAGCACAAAAACCCTTAAAATTCCACCTCAAAAATGTGAGGTTCGCCTTTAGATCTTTAGGAATTCGGGTATCCATTATTGATACCCAAGATAGTTTATACCTTTAGCTTGTTCGAGTTAAGGTTTAAATGCAGTCATATGTGTCTATTCCGTCGTTATGGATGTGTACGTATGGTCTTTGTCGCCTTTTCTGGAACATTAGTATCGGTATTAAATTATATGAGTGTACCAATAGTATATTGAATTCTAGAACTTGTTTTTGTGATGCATCCCGAGATCGCATATTAAGTACTAGGATTTGCTAGATAAGAGGCACTAGGATTAACCCATGTTTAAAACCTGTAATTGTTATTATGGTCACATCCACTATATAACTATCCCACACCCGTGCTTCACACTCATTTTTAGTGCAAGACTCCCCTAGTACAACCCTCTAAGCCTATCATTTTCACGGTTCTTTATAATTTTCTGGTTAAGCCGAACTATTAATGAAAAGCATTGTTACCCTTGAACCAATTGTTACACCCAAGTCACCATAGCCTACCTTGTATGTACTCGCTTTTAGTACATTATTGTTTTAACCCAAGTTAATTATTAAGTACACGGTTGCAAAGTCCTTATCCTTGTAAATATAGTTTTGGGACGATTGGGTAGTATCAATTGTACGGAAGAATGGGGAAGAAAAGTTAAGTCAATACCCCTATATATTTGTCAAATAATCTCCATGTTATTTTGATCCAACTCAATTTGGGTCATTAGTTAGATTGTAATTATCGAGTATGTAAAAGTTCAAGTGTAGGGGTGTATCTATAAATCCCCATGATGTATATGTTTAAGCAATGGCAGGGCAAAAGTGTACAAAAAGATATGAAAAAGAAATAAAAAAATGTATACGGGCTGCCATTTGCTTATGTTTATGTTTATCATAGAGTTAAGAAAAGAAAAATAAAGAGATTGATGTAGAGTTTTGTAGAGTTTGTATATATTGTCTGAGTCTTTGGCTTAGCAACCCAACCACTGTGTATTCGTATAAATAATTAGCTAACCCTTTCACCCCAATTCACCCAAAAGTTACTCCCCAAATATATCCCATTTGTTTCCGTTTCTATTTATGTTATCTTACACCTACACCCTACAACCCTTTTTAATGACCTCTTTGATAGTAATGATTAATACTTGCACCTAGCGGTGGAGGTTTGATCCTTTACCAAGCCTATGATAATTTATATGCTATGACAGGTAATGAGTGTTAATTTTCCATTTCCCATAGTTGTTCTAATTTATTATACACCCGAGAGAAAGAGAGAATCCCAAACACTTATGTGAGGTGCTAGTATATTCTTTCCGTACTTTTAATTATGAGGTCTTGAAGGTTGTGTCGTAAACTGCTTTTAAAGAGTAGGTTAAATGCCCCCAATATTGACGTTGTCTAGATAGAAAAGCCCATTTGCTTAAGGATATGCAAATCCCAAGTATAGGGGTATTTGACGAGATGTCATTTTATACACTATTTTGGGGCCATTTAACCTCCTAAATCTTGCAAATATGCCTAGATTATGTGCATAATAATTTGTTTTCATGTTTTTAGCACTTGGATGGCAATTGGAGAAAATACACGTGACTTGGTCTCATTTGGAGAAGAAACGGACAAGACTACTACTCTACACCATTTATCTTGAGAATTGTGCATACAAAGCGTGGAGACGACATCACAAGTATAAAACGACGCCATCATGATCTTTCTAGTGATAGCGTCATGGATTTAACGATGGCGTCAGGACGCAACCAACTTAAATCAAATCTAGAAGATTCGACATGGTGACGGCGTCGCGACCACTACTTGACGCCGTCGCAGCGTTTTTCCTATAAATACAAAACCTATTTTAGGATCTTTATTATGTAACTTTGTATGACTTTTGGGAGACGAACTTTAATCATTCTAGCAGCTTTTAGGCCGTCTTTATGGCCTCAAAACCTTATTGTAACTGACCTTAATCCATGTTTTAATCAAGTAAGATTGTTTATCTTTAATCATTCAATATGTCTATGTGTTGCCTGATTGATTTATGTTCTTGCTTTCTTTATAACATGCTAGGCTAAACCCTCATTTGTATTTACTTATGATTGTATGAAACTTAGATTGTAGATCCTTTTAATGTTGCTTCTTGTTATGGATGTACGTGTTAGGCTTTAGAAACTAGCCATAAGATATTAAATTGGCACAGACGTCTAGGGAAACGCGATGTGTAGAAAGGATATCATCGGTAACAGTCTTCATACTACCTTACCCCTAATATAGTTGATCCGTCTTAAGATATTCCAATTGCATTTAATATACTCTTAGGGGCCTTGTAATAGTCTTCATACTACCTTACTTGTGCGTTGCCTTAACGAAATATTAAATAGGCGGCAGGTTTGTGTATTTCGTTCATGACTTAGGAATTACTTACACAGATCATCACAAGTGTGACAAAGCAACAAGATTAGGAGAAGCAATCTAAGGAGTAATACATGATTAAGTAAATACATCTTTTTATCATAAAGTTATCACCAGTAGATTAGATTATATTTAGTTTTAATTAGTTAAACAAAGCAACCTCTCAAACCAATAATATTTACTAGCTTTCTATAAAATATAAAAAATACAAAAAGGAATCTCTCTCAACCCTGTAGACCTCTATAGATTCTTGACCGGTAGGCCTTCCCATCCTATTCTCTCCTAGAGCGCGCAGATAACATCCCCCCGAGTCTTTTGAGTCTTGCCTATACTACACTACAACGATTAGGTACACTGCCTAGGGAGTTGTAAAACTTCATGTTGAAGTCTTTACGACAACCGAACACAACATCACGGGTGGCTTTGTTTTCTTGATCAATGGAAAAGTGCTCTTGGAACAAGCTTGGATGAAGATGTTAGGGGCTGTGATGTTATGATCACAAGTTCCATCCTTGATCGACATGTTTGTGTGATTAACCGAAGGCGCGAAAAAGACGAGCGGAAGGAAATCAAAGCAGGTGGCTTTGAGTTCGGTTTGTATTGAGGGTATTAGAAGACGGTAAAGGTGGTGGTCACCTTGTTTTCTTGATCGGTGGAGGAATATAATGGAATAGCATTGATCAACACATGTATGGTTGTCTAGACAAGAAGGGAATGAAGAAACAACGCGGTATGAACATTATGGCGTTAGAAGTTTAAATCGGGTGGCTTTGGACGTGGCCGGGGAAAAGGTCGTGGGTCCGAGAGGAGTCGAGATGGTAATGAACATGTCTAACGAAATGCCATGTTACATGTTACGAGTGTTGTGAACAACCAAAAAGGGTTGTGCTAGAGAAGACTTTGGATGTGACCGAGGTGGAGGTCGAGTGTCCGGGAAAAGTCAAGAACGGGGATGGTCGAAAGAAGGTGCTTAGGACGTGACCGAGGTGGCGTGAATAAACGATTAAAGGGGTGATTGTTGGGTTAATCATTTATATAACGGGGTTCACGTATGCATTGTCTGGACGGTTTTAATAAGTATTTATGTTTTATATATATTATGTTTTAGTTTGGTAGTTTGAATTGGTATTTCACTTGACCAAGTATTTGAGTTGTTGAGGGTCATGTACCGATTCTTAAAGAGAGTCATGGGTAGTATTTGGTCCTAGTTTTATATTCCACGTTTCTGTATTGAAAAGGCTATATATAGCCATATGTGAAATGAATAAACAATGAGTTTTAGTCCTTTGTATCTTCATTATCCTAACATATTTATGTTAAGATGTGGGAGTCGGATACGCATGTTATATAACTAAGAAGTACTTGAGACTATTGGGGGCACACACGTTAAGACACGAAGAGTACGTTTATTAAACATTTAATATTTATTTATTTATTATTAAAGGTTTAATATGCTTCATGGAAAGATTTTAAATAATCATTAGTTACCGTTATGATTTTATAGCTAACTTAACGAGTGTTTAAATATATAAACCAAATAGACTTAAATTGACAAAACCCGAACCTTATGGGGGTCCTATTGTGGCCAGCCCTATAAGCTTCTAGAAGGGGATTTTGGGATCAACTTTAGAGATAAAGGATAAAAGTTGTATTGTGATATGAATTATGAGGAGTCCTAAGTTATCTAGAACTAGGGTTTGGTGCCTATATAAACACCCACCCCTAGCCCTCATAATTGAATTCATTCACAACACACACGATATATATTTTATCACTAAAGTCGGTCGACTAACAAAACCCTTATCTTCTATTCGATGCATTAACAACCACAAAGAAAACCTTGTTAGTGTCAGTAGCATTATATTACTTCAAAACAATACGCATGTTTGTTCTACATGCATTCACAACCTTGCGTACTTATTCAATGTGTTATGTATGCAACCATAGAGGTGTTAATTTAATCACTAATGATTTCAAGATCAAGATTCTCGTTTATTCACCATTGTCATTAAACATAAAGGTTAGTGTTTCTTACTTTATAAGTGTTTTAATTCTTAATATCAAACTAGATCCATCTGCTGCGTACTCGTAGTAAATGGTTTACTAGTTTATAAAATCACAACAGTGGCATCACGAGTCAACCTCGTTTGGTGTTATAGGTTACACACTTATAAAACACGCTAGATCCGCATAAGAAAACTTTTATTTATTGTTTTGACCAAAAATTATGGAAATAATATGCAATTCTTGCCATAAAGAATAAATAAAACCTAGAATCTTGGTATTATTACTAGTTAATATAGATTGAAAAAGAATAGATTTAAAATTAAAAGTTAATTAAGTTCTATTATTCTTTTCTTTTTTCCGGCCTTAAGACTCATGCAATCATGTTATATGATGGATGTGGCGATCTAGGTACTTTAGCAGAAAACCTAGTGAGTCATTTGGTTTTCCATTTGGGGAAGACTCTTATGAGAACTCGGGGCATTATGTGATTTACTGCTTTTTATATAGAGTCTGTCTTCACCTCATCCCCTCTTTCTGTCTGTTTTTTTGCTTATATGTGATATTCCATGAGACTAAGAAATATATGCAAAAGACTTTTTGAAACTCTAAACGGACTAATACTTAAAGTGAAACTTGTTTTATTTAAACTAAAGAGTCTTGCGAGTTTATGTGTCATACGGGTGTGGTTATCTATAATGTTGCGCTTGGAAACGTGACTTCCCATGACGAACTTACTCGAATCTTGGTTTAAATTTGTCTGTTAAATACACGCATAATCAGAAACTCCCTGTGACATGCTATGTGTTATTTGTAAAACTTGTTTTTTGACAAATAAATACGGACATTAAACTATGAAACTTGTTTTTTTGAAAATTTAAAGTTTTTATACTTTTATCAATGATGAATCACTACTGACCATGGCTTTATTGACCATGGCTTTAATGGTTTTCTAGGGTTTATTTGACCTTTAATCTTTTCCCACGCCACTACATGCTTCGGCATATGAGGCAATTATTAGAAGAACTTGTGTCTTCGGACACATGCAAGAGTACAATATATGGTTTGGTCAATTTTTAATGTTTTCCTGCGATATTAGCACATCTAAGAACTAAGTTAACAAAATGTTTTTCTTAACTTGTGCTACAAAGATGTTTTGCATGCTTCTTTGTACACATTTTGACACATATTTTTATAAACTTATGTGTATATCACTATGTGAAATTTTAAGTCTATGCCAGCCAAACTAAGAACACGTGCATTTGGTTTAACCTCTTTGGTCAGACCTTAGGGCCTTTCCAACCCATGGCAAAAATTTTCTATAGGTTAAATCTATGTTAATTTTTGCATGTTATTATTTGTTTAACTTAAATCGAGTACGCTTGGTCAAACCTTAGACCCGAGGCATAAGATGAGACAAAACATGTACATGACATTAATATAGGTGTTACTAATGTCATGCGTCTCATAAATCTAAGAGTTTCATTTTAATGCAATTAACGCACGCCGCTTACTACTTGCCCTACTTGTTTACACGATGGTTAGACCTTCGATAATAAGTGGAAGGTCAAGTTAGGTCTTAGTATTATTAGTAATTAATTAGGTAGTAAATTCTTTTAAGAATTTAATTATCGAAAATACTAAAATTGAACTTTCTATGTTTTGATTAATTGTGTTATTGCAACATAATTCGTAAACGAAAGTTTGTTTTCTTAAAAAGACAAACATAGTCTATTTTCTTGGTAAGAAAGAGTGATACTTACTCCTATCTCTTCTCCTTGCTTGACAAACTAAGATAGGATTACAACTAAAATTTTCTCATTATATTTAAACTCACTTACAATCTTTCATTACCCTTTTTCGGTTGTGAAATCATTGAAAGATAAAATATTTTGTGTAACTAGAGAATATTTTGTCTATAGCTACCAAAATAATAACATCTTACACTTGACAAGATGATGTATGAGTTTAAATGTTAATAAGAGGAATTCTCAATAAACCGCAATGAGTAAAGAAAATTACTAGCAGGTCTTCTAGGTTTTTTTCCTTGGACTCATTTCATTCCTTATAGTGTTAAACACCCTTGTTGCTAGGTAGATCGCTAAAGGAGGAATTGCATTCAAGTTAATGAAAGCATGGATGGCTAGTCCCTCATCTACATAAGTAGAACTTCATAAACTCTATTCAATACCTAAGTATATTGCTATTTGTAGGCATTCTAAGAGAGCATGAAAGTGAATAAATCGCTATTTGCTTTCTACTGGTGATGTAACACTTACCATGTTGACAAATCTAGTAGGAGCTTTGAGTTTTATTACTGAAAATACATTCATGTAATGTTGTCAAATTCAGTGGGAGCTGCAAGCTTTAATTCCTTGTTAGTTGCCCATTTATTTCTAGTTTGATTTGAAATAACTCATTACTTCCCGAATATGAATGACCATTGCTTAAAGGAAGATTGCATTTTATTTAATTAGATAACACGTTGCCTCTGATGTTGCTTTCCGAAACGTTATCTATAGAATAATAATCCATAATTCCTTATTAAACGGTATGGTTCAAAATCTACTTGATATATCTATGACATTATCATATTATTCATATAATCAAGCGCTTGTCGTATTGTATGTGTACAGTAAATAATGTTGTACCGTACAAAAGTGGGAGAAATCTTAAGTGTGTGCAGGAAACAACATATAACAATATGATTATTGGTTTCACTTGACCGCAAGGTAAGGAAGCTAATCATTCTACTAGGACTTAAACACATAAGATGTATTGTAAAGCTACTTCAGCACATTGATTACATGTTTTAGTCAATATAATTATGGTTCGATTATAAAATCATAATTATTAAGTATTAAATTAACTTAAAAATTACTATTGAACTCAAGAGTTTGCGTTCATAACTACTTTAGTTACTATAATTATGTTTGCTTGTTAAGACATAATTATAAAGTCTTTGAATTTACCAATGACTCATAACATAAAGTAAGTAGTAAAATTGTTATGTCTTTTTGTTAGCACATAAACAATGAGGTCCTTGAATTATTCAAAGACTTATAATGTATACTTGACATGTTCTGTTTTCTTGTAAACACATGAACATAAAGTTCTTGAACTATTCAATGAAATATATGTTATAGCATGCACTTGGTTTTATATTACTATGTATTCAATTTGGCTCGACCCAATTGGCAAGTATTTGATCCAAAGAGAATTACGTTATCTCTGGAATTCTGTATAGTCTCACAATATTCTAATACTCATAGAATACCACATTATTATGGTATGTCTAATGTGTTGAAACAAACTATATTCATATTGTTTGATTTCTGATAACTTTAATTGCTCTACCTCCAAAATCGATCAAGGTTAGAAATTTGCGTGTGTCATGGATACACTCAATATAGTTCCAACCTAGAAGGTATTCAAGACATTATCTATTTATAGATTAGGGATGAATCCCATTATGTCTTGATTAAAGTTCTGAAATTTGTTAATATCTTATGAAGCATATTATTAACAAGCTAGAGATGAGAACTGTAAAATGTATTTTGTTGTCCCAATTAAGAACAATTTATTGTTGCTTAAATACTTAGTGTTTAGAGAAGTATCTCTTCTTACAAAAGTAAGTGGGAGCATCTATAGATCTTGAAGACATTCATGAACAAGTCGAACCAAAGTATAATGTAACTCTCATTCATAAATCCGCAAGGATGCCTCATCAATGGAGTGATATTTTAATATCAATGCTGAGGAATATAAGTTAAAGGGTCATAATAAACCTGCTAACTAATAAGATGAATTATCACATCTTGGATCTGATAAATATCTTAGAACTATGAATGATAAGATGCAGTCCTTAAAAGACAATCAATGTTTTGAGATTGATTGATCTTTCACCAAACAGTAAAATGTGAGGTGAGAATGAGTTTCTTTTGAAGAAAGGCTCATAAGGACAAGATTGTATACATATTAATGCCTGACTGAAGACAAGAGTTTTTAATCTTACTCAAGCAATTGACTATGATTAAATATTTCTTTTCTACACGCATTAATTATATAAAGATAACTAATTGTCATACAGGTTTTCTTGAATCTGACATATGGCGAATTAAGGATCATAACTCTTTCCTTAATGATTACCTTGCGAGGACGATGTGTAATCAAAAAGGGTTATGAGTCTATATTTGTAATATGACAATTAAGTTTTATAACTCTTTTCCTTAGTGATTACCTTTTGCGAAGACGGCGTGTAATCAAAAGGTTATGAGTTTAAAATAATCTTTATGAAGTATACAAGATAATAGAATCCAAGTATGGATTGGATCATGCATCTAGGAGCTGAGATCTTAAGTATAATCACAATATGATTTTTGATTAAATTAAGATAACTCCGAAGCACACCTGACATCAAGTGGGAGCACTACGTTTTTCCTTAAAATTCATATCTTGTGTAACATATTGATAGTATCATTCTATCTAAGCTAGATGTCAATCCTTGAGATTGGAATGAAACTTCACTTGGGAATTTAGAAAATAAAACAAACGACCTTGGAATGAATGTTTAATGAAATAAACTTATGCGAAAATTAAGTCCAACACAATGCAATACATCATTGAAGCAAGTATTAAATGATATATTTCCCTTGAGATAATTTAATACATGGTTAGAAACCTTGTGTTTTAAACTAAGGATTCATCATGTATATATTATATTGTGTGTGAGACTGGTTGTTACTTTTGCACTAGAGCAAGATGAGCTAACAACAACAATATCTAATTGAGAGTAATTTAGATAACTGTTAAAACAAATATTTACGAATTGTATAAGGCATAGTGTTGTTTATGTACACACGATGCTAGAGAATAATCAATCCTAGTGAAAGTAGGATTTCATCATATATGATAAATCTTGTAACTAGATATGCTCAACTAAGAGCATTGTAACAATACACATTAAAGAATGAGAATACTTTACATTTTAAGAAACTGTAAAGATTACTATTTGAGATAGGTATGTTGTTGACTTCAAATACCTCATAAAAGGTACTGTCACATTTCCATACTATGATTCTTGCAATAGTATGCAAATATACATACGACACTCATCATAGCCTTCAAATTCTTCTCAAATTTGTGAATTTGAAACAAGTATTCGGAAAGTTTACTCAGATAACTATTTAGCTATCTTGTAAATAAGTAGTTGAGAATGTTGGAAACATTGGACTTCAACTTTCTAATTAGTTTCATGCATATCTGTTTTAGTATTTGGATAATTGGGATGTAAGACAATTTTTACTTTCTGATGAAAAGATACATGGTATTTGTTATTCATACATATAATAATTGTTGTCCTATATTTGCATGTTTAATCCTTGAGTGATTATATCATTCTAAATATTTCCATTATCAGTTAACAGTATGGGAATATTGTTACAAAATACAAATGTGAGTGTTGGTTATATTCTTTGAATACATAGATGGTTCCCGCCAAACTCATATGTTATTCACAAGGGATGCATATTGGACACCCCAACCTTCGAATATTTATTTTTGGATCCTTAGTCATGAGTAAAATATCGGAAAATGGTTAGTTAAGTCATCCTTAGACTTCAGAATACAAACAAGTTCTGGTATGTGTGTACATCACTTTTTAATTCTAAGTCAAACGCTAACCTGAAAATGGTAGTTATAAAGGCTGTTATCTACGAATACCCAGAAATAATTCTTCCTAAATTATCGTTGATTCGAGAGAATACCGATATTAGGCAAATTCTTACAAAGCTGCCAAAAAATAAACTTCATATTTTTTGGGAACTGAATAGCAGATGCTTAGACATTGGTTAAATAGTGAAATGAAAAAAACCCTTGAAAACGGGCCCTACAAGACAAACGGCCGAATGTTATGCCAAAAAACCAAAGTTCCAAATTCTAAAAAAAAACACGAAAAGGTAAATAACTCCCTAAAATATGATGATTTCAATGCTCGAAACTCCCGTAACCCAACTATGTTGGTTACCACGGCGATCTCCTCGTTCCAAGCTTCGAAACGGCTGGTCTTGGGCCTGAAACGGATCATCTGAGCCCAAGTTATGACCTTTTAAATTAAAAGGCCTTTCTACACACGATCCCCCCCCCTTTTTTTGGCTTCAGAAATAAAATAAGCCCGTTCTTCAATACTTGGAGCCTGCATCAATGAGGGATGGGTTTAACGCAATAGCCTACATGCCAGTACAAAGAACTTTTTGGTTTGAACACAGGCACTAGTGAAACAACCTTTGCTCCGCAATTGAGCTTTTAGACTCTCAATTTCATCTAACATGTTAATGTCTTTTCCACTTGTGTGAGCACGCGAATCTTAATTGAGTCATACAATTCCTTGTAATTGTTGTTTAACCCATTTTCTAGTTCTACCCTAACACCAATCATTTTGTTCAATAAGACAATGACATCTTTACATTAATAAGCTCACAACTCTGTCATTTACATTAGCGACTAATCTTTTCAAGTGTCTAATCACGTTCTTTTTCTTGAATCTGATGTTTTCAAGATTCTTGATTTTTGAAGAAGAGTTAAAATCATGATCTTCGCTGCACTGTGTGTGATTTGTTTTATCAAAAACTTTCTTAAAGATGTATGATACTTTAATTGCAAACGTTAGGCAATTCCCCTTCCAAGTTTTTGAAATATGATTTGACTCATCATGAACTTTAGACATGTCAGCTTTAAGATCTAGACAACAAACCGTGATTTTTCCACATCATACAGCAGTGTGAGTCGACAAACCAATTAACAATCAGAATTTCTCATTTTCAAATAGAAGGTTTTTCTTTCAATTTCAGCAGATTGCTTGTCCTAAAGTATTCTTGTCCCTTCGTTATTCATTTGAGCAAATATTTCTCCCATTTCTTGACTTCTTTAAAGAGGCGTTTGAACTCCAACAAATTGTTCTTTAAAGTTTGGAAAAATGGAATAACTTCAGTGAGGGTAATACATCTTTTTGTTGCTCAACACCTCTTCCCTCTCTGTAATACCTGTTGGGTGATTCTATTTTGAAGTTTTTGTTAAATTCCGTAAAAAGTTGTGTAGTACATAAAAGATACTCTTCACTGACTTTTAGGTTGGAAGAATTCCTGGAACAAGCTTGACAGGAGTATTGGTGATATCACTGTCAATGCTGAAATTGGTTTGGAGCTAGGGTCTCAGCTTTTTCCTGTGTTTGTCATCTATGGACCAAATACTTTCTTAGGTCAGATTTCGTGGGGACAAAGTTTGCAAGAAAGTTCTTTCGATAATCGGGGGGGGGGGGGGGCAATCCTAACTTTGTTTCCATACATAAAGGCTTTGCATTTTCAACAGCATTCTATTCTATCTATCTCAGCTAACTAAAGCGATCCTCTGAGTCATGTATGACAATGGTGTATATTGTAGTGACAACAATACATGACCATTGTACAAGCAGACTGAAGCTTGCTTTGCACGAGCAGACATAAGGGATTTTTGAAGCCTATTGCTACCTTGTGCTTTTCATCATAAAAAATGATTTTTGTTTACACAACTTAACTTTTTGAACACTGATCCTGTTTGTATAATCTAATCTTCAATCTTATCTTTAGCTTCTTTATGTCCCAAAAATTCTACAAAATTTGGTCTTCCTTGTTTAAAATCCTTTTTCAAGAGTGTTACTCTACTTCTTATTTGTCTTTGACTATAATGGTCAAAACGGTTAGAACTAAGGGAGTATTGTGCTAATGAAGTTCAGATTTTAACGACTTTCCTTTCTATTTGTTCTGAGATATTATTCTCAATTTTGTTCATCATTTTTTTCGTTCTCAACATTAATTATTCAAACTTTGCCCGTTTTTTCATACTCCCCGACCATTTCCTTATATATCTACGCAATTCAAGGTCACTGAGTCATCCAACTTACCAATGTCTGGCCTTATTGCTATCTACTTTGTACAACACCCTGTTCATGCATTTTCATCGGAGAATTGACATCAATGCATCATTTCGTACAGTAAGATACATCTCTTTGACCAACAATAACTTCCGTTGTCTTCCATATACTGATCATACGGAATATTATACTAATTACCGTATAGTCACATCAGAGTCAACAACGTAGTTGTGGTTGTTCATATCGGTTGCATCTCGTGTACTTCAATGATACTCATCTAAATGATTTACAAAGTACAAGATCATGTACCTCAGAAGGAGTATTTGGTCATATGAAGTCCCGGCTAATCATCGTAGATTAGATCTCCGATGTGAGATTTGTCATGACATGGTCTGAGTGATGGAACCCTCGTCACCACAACGAATGCATCACATTCATCACTTCAAATACATGGTCCACATTGAGTGCCAAATCATTCTCACACAGAGCGCGCGCGCGCAGCCACATTATCATCGCGAGCGGTGGTAACCTGTTTCCTTTGCAATAAACAACGACTGTTCATCATCCAGTACTACACCACTCTCTGGGCTGCATTATAGCATCTTGTCCTGATAGTATCC
Source organism: Tanacetum coccineum (assembly GCA_026074375.1). NCBI lineage: Eukaryota > Viridiplantae > Streptophyta > Magnoliopsida > Asterales > Asteraceae > Tanacetum > Tanacetum coccineum. Next base: position 22,172 of record BQNB010002530.1, read on the forward strand.
TGAAATCTTGAAGTCTCTTTGGCCATGGACATTCTCTGTGCTATGTGACCCTAGTCCGTTACAGTTATAAGCACTTGATGGGTTTCGCTTGACCAGATAATCATGCCTCCTCTGTTCTGACCTCTCTCTACATTTCCCAATATTTCCTCTCCGCTACAAACCATTTCCTCTTCAGTATTTCCTCTGAAATGGTCTTCCTTATTAGTCGCATGTATCTTCCATCCAACGGAACAATCTTGAACCACAAACTTTCCTGTCATGAACCATAGCTTGTTTTTCCTTGCATTAGACAAGCTCTAAGTTGATTGGTTTAGTTTTGAGGAAGATGTGATTTGTAACGAGTGAGTGAGGAGGGCAATGAGTTTGGATAAACTTTTTCAATCAAGTTTTCGGTTTGAAGAACTTCTGAGTCCATTTTGAAATCGTCAGTAGGAATGTTCTTTTGAGGGTTGAGAGAAATTAGAAATGATAGTGTTGATACTGCTGAACTGAGGCAATCCACTCTAGTGCCAAAGTATCATTATTTGGTGAATAAAAAACCTTTCCATCATAATTTCTTACCTCATTAAGCATGCACCTCATGATGCCTTTCAAGTAAGCATATACTAAAATCAAAGTTTGAACTCTTTTTCCAAATAAACCAACCACCCACACCTTTTAAAGTTTTGACTTCAGTGATGAATCTACTCCCACTCAGGAACATGTTTTTCACGAACAACTTTGAGTTAGCTACATCCTGGGCATGGTATTTTTTTATCTTGATGTTTCTCATTTCATTAATGAGCTTCGTAAACCTAACGTAGTATCCTTGAATGTTTCTTCTTATTTTCGACGAAGTGTTTCAAATTCATCGAATAACTGAGATTCCCTGTCATCACTTTGTTATCTCAAAAACCTTCCAGAATCGTCTTTACGTTTTCCTAAATGTCTCTTGGCGTCATATAGGATTGATGAGTGTGTATTGTCCGTTGGTATACCTTTGAAGTAAATTTTGGTTGCACGAATGTCACTTATATACCTTCCCTTTTCTCAGCTGAAAGGTCCGTTAGGACTCTAGCACGTACTCGACCTTTGTGAACGCACCCTCATTCCTCCAGCAATAACATCTGAGACCGGATTCCCATATGAAATGGCATTCTTTGACGGAAACTTCATAATATTCTCTCCATATCCTTTCCTAGGACATACAGACGTATACGTTGTTGCCAAGATTTCAAAATCTGTTCTATCAAGCATTGGTGGGCGTGTATCAGAACCGGCACACAACGGATGTCTTCTACATACTAGATACTTTAAATTATGATATTATATGTTTTGATCGATCAATGATTAGTGAGTGTACGTTAAAAGATGTAGGCTAATGTATTCGAATCTATTTGTTTTTAGTGATATTAAATCCCGAGTTTGAAATATTTCAAATTCGAAGACAGAAGCTCAACCATCGCCGGCCAAGAGGCACCAAACCGCTGCAAAGAAATAAAGGCAACTCACTGGTGCATTTTAGGGCAACATCGCCGAACACAACCTCGCTGCCAAGCAACCCGCACGCGAAGAATATATTATCAAACCGCCGTTGAGTTTCAAACCGCCAAGTTTCCTCAAGATATTTGCTAATAAACTATTCAACCAGCTGAAAACCTGTTCAAAACCGCTGGTAAGCAACTCGCTGCTTAGTATAAAGTCACACGCTTCTTGACAACTCGCCACCTGTTCCAAATCGCTGTAAAGCAAAACCCTGCTTAGTAACAACTCGTCTCTTGACAACACTCGCCACCTTTCAAAACCGCTTGGTAAGCAAACCGCTGCATAGTAAACAACTCGCCTCGTGAGCAACTTCGCCGCCTAACAACCCCCGAGTTTCAGAGTTTGTAACCTACTTAATTAAATAATATTTTTTCAGCAACCCGCCGTGAAGAAATTCTGGCAACTCTCCACGAAGAACAACGACTTTTATCACACAAAATCACCTATAAATCACCCTTTTGAACGATTTTGCTTGATTTCTTTTGCACAACACAGTACCACAAGGTAATAGCAACTAGAAACACCCAAACTTTATCATTACAAACAACAAAATTCGAGAACATAGAAAAACGAGCTAGTGCCTTAAAAGGTACACTTTTCGATCTAAATCAAGCAAGAAATCGCACATACACACGATCTAAATCATCCATTACTCGATACCAAGTGTGTATAATCCAAAATATCATAACACGGGGTCGAATTCTTGGATTAGCTAGTTTCTAAGAGCGAAAACTAGAGAGAGTTTTTCTAGATAGAAAAAAGTGTTTTTCTATAAAAGGAAATAATGATAGCTTGCCCTCCTTCTAAAGTTGAAGAGCTATATATAGTACTTACAATATACCAGGTATTCGTACTCGACTTAAAACCGAAAAAACGTACTATAACTATTAAACTACGAGCAATACATAAACATAAAAATCACGGTTACCGAGTGTTTTTCTAATATCTAACATAATTACCTTCATGCATCATCTCTTGATTAAAAGAGAAGTCTCTTTATCCTTATAATTTTCCGTCTATGATTCTCAAAAATTATTTTGTATTTACGTGTAGGATTAATGTTGTTTCTTGACAATCAATCGAAAACTTGATTTTCATTATTACACTAAATCAACGACTATAACTCTTTAAATAGAAAACGGTCATTTTGATTGAGGGGGGAAGTGGGTTTCGTTCAATTCATACATCTATCAGGCATTGTTAACAACACAGATTTGAACTCACGAGCAAAGGATTAAGGGAGTTAAACTGAGTGATTGACTCAAAAAGGTCAAATATGTCAATTGACGTTTGTTTAGGATCTTATTTGCAATGTGCAACTGTAATCCTAGGCTTATTAAATTGAAGGCCCAATTGTGTCATTTCCTCAAAGTTAATCAAATCCATTAGTGCTATTATCCCTAAACATTAAAGAAATATAAAAGAGAGGACCATTTGTGTAATTTACATTACATAATTAGAAATAAGAAGGAGAGGGACCAATTATGTCAAAAGATGAAAGGTATAACCTATGTACAAATAGTGGTGTTGCGTTTTGACCAAGTCAAACGCACAAAAATCTAGTCAAACCTTTCTACTATTCTCTCTCAAGTATCTTGATTGCGTTTTGATTAAGCAGTGATTTCTAGTGTGTTTCTTCGCTTAGGTAACATGCACTTAACGTTGTTAATCACCTCCTCAACTCTTATCTTTACATCATTAACTGAAAATCATGAAATGTGCGTTTTTTTGTAGACCTTCTGTGATTACCTCTTCGAATCCCTGGTTATGCTTGGTATTGTGTTTTAATTATGGGTTTTCAATTTCATATATGTATGTAAGTTGTGTAAATGTATAAATTGCTCCCCTCAACCTTATATGATTATCCAAATTGTATTTACAATATAGTTTGAAACTTTAAAGTTAAAATCTTGCTCGTATACAGAATTATTGGCCTCAGGAGTGTTTAATAAGCCTAGTATATAGGTTTAAATAACAAACATAGAACTACCCATGTGATTAAACCCACTAGGATGGATTAAATTTGGCTTGAGCGATGATACTCATGTACGTTTTGACAAATGTTCTTGGTTGCGTTTTGAGGTATATTCCTTGATTGCGTTTTGATATAAAGTGGTTATGGTTTGCGTTTTCCTATTCAGATAGAATTCATGTTTGCTTTTTGACTCTAACTCTAGATTGCGTTTTGATTCTATGATTTTAGATTGTGTTTTGATAATAGTATCGTGATTTGCTTTGAAGTTATGATCTTTGATTGCGATTGACGAGTTATATTCTAGATTGCGTTTTTTTATGGTGTTGCGTTTTGATTACATGTTATGTTGCGATTTAAGTATTTGATAACGTACAGGTTCAAAACGCAACTTGTTGCGTTTTGATTAGAAGAAAATTTTTTAATATTAAAATAGTAATGCCACATTTTCAAATTTTTTAAAATTGGCTGCGTTTTGACTAATTTAATATTATAACCACTGCGTTTTTATGGATGCATTTTGATGTCTGCGTTTTGATTATGACTGCGTTTTGACTCATTGCGTTTTGATTGTGACTACTGCGTTTGACTCATTTCGTTTGAGTATGTATTATTCAAATATCATTCGCGTTTTTGTCTTGAAGTTGTTGAAGATGTTTGTTTGACTATAGCCTTATCCTTGCTTGTATCCTGCAAGTTTGTTAATTGCCATTGAATCTTGTGGTTAATTCGGTGTGTCTTGTCCTCTTTTTGATGAGTTAACATCCGTTAACTCAAGAGTTGACCAATCTCACTAATTAACACTATAACATGATCTAAGAGTCCTTATCTAGATCTTTGTGCAATACGTGCTTAACATCCGTGCATCATTGACATCTAACAAGATCAAACCGCAGTTATTTTCCTCTGATATTGTAACTGTGCAATACATTGATGATGCTAACATGTACCCGCAATGGCACCCCCATCGCACATAGATGATCAGATCTTACACGGCATTCGCTGGGTAGCCAATGGGAAAAGCAACTCTATCTAATGAAGAAAAATCTCACCCCAGCCTAAATTTCAAATTGTTGTGGGACATTCTCAAACAAACAAATTTCTTCAGGAGCTTTTTACAAGCGTCATCAACAATATCGGCTATCTATAATTCAACAATTTTGGATACTATTTTTTTGACATAAAGCTGGAGTTATAAGTTCAACTGGACGAGCAATGTTTGATCTCACTCCAGACACACTCAAGACGCTCTCAGATCACATGCCAGTCAATAAAAAACCAGACTTTTTTCTCCTCCTACTCCTCCGACTCCTATACGCGTATCGAGTTTTGTCAATGAGTTGGGTTTATCCAAGAGAATCATAAACTTGTCAAATCACCACTAACGACATGTTCCAACCATGGAGGGCACTCACAACAATCATCAATCTGTGCCTTATGGGAAAGACTTCAGGATTTAAAAGACCAAGAGCCCCAGTGCTACAGATCCTCTGGGGAGTTGTTAATCGAGCTCACATTGATTATGCTGAAAGGATGTGGGAAGAATTTACTCAGTCTATCCCACAATTACATAAGAAGACAAGAAGAATCTAGCACAACAAGCTCAAGGAAAAGAAGAAAAGCGACTATTCATTCTGATCCCAATATCCGGTTTCACTAAGTTTATAATATTTCACTTGCAACGACTACACAACTTCCACCCAAGACCTTGAGTCCCCACTCCATCTGCCAACTGAGGACCCTGACATCTAGTAACTCAAGTTCAGCGCTAATGGGACCAAACGAGAACTCTACGGGATGACTATACCAATGAAACTCATCATGATTCATACGAGGAGCTGATATTATGATGCTTATCTGAAACACGTTGCAAAGCATCAACGATACCCACGCCTGGGTGAAGAAGTGAGAGAATCTGATTCTTCATCACCCAATCCAACCAAGCCCAGCAAAACAAACCAAGCCAAAACCAACCAAGCAATCAAATCCTACCGAACCCAAAGCTTCATCCAAGAAGCCTAAACCAGCACCAAAGCCAAAACCTCAGGAAAGGAACGCAAGCCGGGGGTCTGAAGTCGTTGTACCTCACCACTAGCCAAAAGTGCAAAGGCGGGGAAAGTGGTTAAGGAAAGAGAACTTTTATAAGGAGTTCTAAGCAGTTGTAGAATGAATTAGTTGATGAAGGGGACTCCTAGCTGCTAAAACCCACCTTGAAGACACAGAGGAGGCGAAACTGCAAAAGGTTCTAGAAGAGAGCCTCACGGATGCTTACACCCTACTCGAAGGGTCCTCTTCCCCCATGTGTATTTCAGGAACCTGATACTAGGCAACTTCAATCCACTGCTAGAGTTACCGAAAAGGGAAAGAGAAAGTAGGTGAATAACAAGCTGCTCAAGTTCTTCTACACCATCAGACTAACAAGAAAAAAGAGCAGAAAACCCCCCTTTGAAAACATTATATCCTTTCAGAGACATACTCCCTTACCATCTGACCAGCAGCCATGAAATCTTCCCTCCCTTTATGCTTGAACATGGATTAATGGCAGTTGACAACGTAGTCGATAAGAAATGCCCTTCATGGTCAGAAGTGGGGCTCAAGACCAAGCCAGGCTGTACCAGACCTGGTACACTATATAGAAGGCCAGCTGGGGCCAAACCCTGATGATGTTGCTGAAATTCCCAACCTTTTACCAACTCCAAGTTTCTCTCTCGCTTAGACCAACCCTAACCTTGAACACTCGGATGTTAGATCACCTGATCCCCTCAGCAACCACAACCCTGAGCATATGGATGAAGGGTTCACCACAAATCCATCCACAGGCATTACCCTGATGTCAGGAGAATCTAAAGCTATACGATGATGAACAGGTGATACCAAAAGAACCTGTCAGCTCACAGGGACGTTGTCTTCTCTACAACATCTCGCCAAAGACTTTAGCTTTGGTGATCAATTCTTGAATGACAAACCGTCTGAGGCTGACAATGAGAAGACAACGGCAGACACCGAAGCTGAATCAATGGTGTCTGTCACTATTCAGCAAGACATCTCTGTCTTCCCTCCTATGACGTCATCGGTGATCGGTCCCGTGCCTAGACTCAATTCTCCTAATGTTCATCGGCCATTGCCAACCACCACAACCACAACTGCAGCAACAACAACAACAACTCTTCCACTACCACATCAACCACAACAAGGTCCATCAGATCCCATCATGGCTGACAATCTCCCCCAATGTTAAGGTCTCTTTCTTCAAACTCCTCCACCGTTGATGTCTTCTTTAAGTTCTTCTTTTAATGATGTGAAGGACTTGATCTTCTATGTTGACGTTCTTGTACGACCGATAACATTCTTGTAGGAGGTTATCTTGTTTTATCATTGTCTCACCGAAAGATTAATGAATCAGTTAAGGAGGTGGTTATCTCATCAGTAAAGCATGCAATGAGAGCTCCTCTTCGTGCTCGCTTCAAGGATCTCCCTACGTCTGACATGAAGGAAATTCTGCTCCAACGCATGTTGGAGGAGAACTATGACAAGGGACATGCTAACCACCGAGTAGCATATGAAGCACTGCAGGACTCCATCCGTCGTGATGAAAGTGAGGACTTTGATGTAGATAAGGCTCAGGAGGAAACTAAGAAGAAAAGTAAGCAAGATTCTCCAAAGACTCCGCCTGGGTCTCCACCTTCACCACCACCTCCTCCTCCACCACCGTCAGGCGCATCAGGGGCTTCTGGCACAACCGGAGCCTCCGATTCTGCTCAAGCTCCTCCTCCACCACCTCCGTCCTCATCCACTCATCAGGGAGATCAGTCAACAAGCACCGCGGCCCCAAGTTCCTCAAAGACAGCTGCTTCAGCTGAATACTCTGCTTGGACAATGACTGACACCCGGATTAAGCCCTCAATCACAACGATTCCTGATGATCTTTATATGGATGATGAAACCACTGCAGATGAACAAGCATATTCTAGTGGTGATGAGGTAGGACGTGATCATATTCCTACAGTCAACTTGAGGCAGAGTTGGTAGAAACCTCTCACTTACGACAGACCGGCCACTCCAGAACCTGCTTTGACTATTTCATCATCTGATCTGACTATGCCAACAAACAATTGGGCCTCTGCGCTGAAGTCGACATATGCACCTCCATCGAAAAACTCTCTACTTGCTCCAACCGGGGATATGGCGACATTTATGGATTGGTACTACAAACGACAAGGAATCACTCACCTGACACTTCAAGACCTGGAAGGCCCAGCATTCAAAATCGTTAAAGTGTTTCATCCTGACGTGATTCATCTCTAATTCCAAATGGAAGAGTGCCACAAACTTCTCACCGATCAAGTGGAATACAACCTCAGTACACGTCAGCAAGACCACTTCCACTAAAGTGGTTGAACCAGGCCATGTAACCATTCAACTGGACTTCTTCTTCAACAAAGACCTAGAGTATCTACGATATGGTCGCAAGGTTGGCAGACCGGCCTTATCAATCTCGAAGATGAAGGCGGCATATTATACTGATGTCTGCTTGGAGCAACTGGTGCCTAATCTGTTCTGGATTGAAGCGGAGTGCAAGTATGACATCGCAGCTATGTATGGTATCTCTCACTGGTGGTTTCAAAGACAACGATTCTACATTGACCGATTCTCATCTGAAGGAGACCGCCGAGCAGTAAGGACTCATATGCGTATCTTAAGTGTCGTCCGAATCAAAGTCTTTTCAATGTATGGGTACAACTACATGAAGAAGATAGTCCTTCGTCGAGCTGATCTCAAAGAATACGTCATAGCAGAAAGGGACTTCAAATACATGTACCCTAGTGACTTTGAAGATCTGTACTTGTTAAATCTTCAAGGTCACTTGAACCACCTATCACCCAAAGACAAAAAGATTCTAACTACCGCTGTCAATCTATGGACCAGAAACTTGGTTATCAGACAACGTGTAGAAGACTTCCAGCTGGGAATTGAGAGTTACCAGACGCAGCTAAACCTCACCAAACCTCGATGGGAGGCCACTGGATTTGAGTTCAAGCATGATTTCACCGTCATAGACTCTCCAAGGGCAGTCATTTTTAGAGATAAATACGGGGTTCAGATGATCATGAGGTTCAATGAAATACACAAGTTCAGTGATGGCACTCTGCAACAGATTGATGAAGCGTTGGACTATCGAGTCAAGGAATTCCGGATCAACAGGACTAATCCAGGGATGAACGCCAGATTTTGGACGAAGAAAGATGTTGACAGAAGCAAGGACTTCATGTTCGCTATCCAGAAACGACTAAAGACAAGACGTATCTTCCGGAATCTGGAAAGCTTTGTTGGTGGACGGATTCGAGAAGGCGACTACCGGTTACTGAAAAGAACCGAATGAGGGGTAGTATAATATATATGTTGTTGTAATAAGTACATTATAATGTAGTGACTGAACTGTAACTTTGGCTTGTATATTAAGTAACAATATGTTTCATATTCGGATTATATAAACCTGACACACTTTCTCCCAAATTTTCCTAACTTAAATCAATTGAGACCCAAAATCTCAACGGATTTGAAATTTTTGCTCGGGGGAGAAAATGTGATTTAATTATGAAAATCTGATAAAAAATGTGATCTTTTAAACTCAAGTGTAGGCTCCTCCATATGTGCTAAACCTTTTCGAATATCGATGCACATATTAAGGGGGAGCGAATGGTATATGATGGCTATCGTGGAAATACCTAAGACCGACCCTGTAATCAACTTATCAGGAGTTATAAGGATGGTAAGGTTAGGTACTCGCTCCCACGATCCCGCCAGAACCAGAGGGATCTACCCAGGGACAACCCACTAGTTAGTGTAGAAGTCCTTAGGTATGATTACAAAAGGAGTTATGTGAGAATAAGGGAATAGTGCGGACTGAGATAGAGCTAGTACTGGAATAAACCCAACAAGGTTCTAGTAATGAAGTCTCGGTAAGCACTAAAGGGGTTGAAGAATGAAAAAGAAATGTTAAGATAAAGGGTGAAAAGAAAGCAGCCCTCCTTAAACATTAGGCAGAAACCGGGTCAATACATATGCTGTCAGAATCACATGGTTGATTGCTGACATTGAAGACAAGTATCATGGACCCAGTGATACGCTGCACAACCCTCCCTAGCTACTCAAGATCCCTCAAAGGATTCTTGTTTCATTTCTCACGGAGATCAATACAATTCTATCGTCTTTCTCACTCCGAGTTAGTCGATATTGAAAAGGTGGCAGTCTGCCGCCCACCTCTGACCACTAAACAAAAAATGCACTATTGAGTACTAGGATCCTTGAGATCATCCAAAATCACAGTAAGGACACTTAGATCCAATATTGAGCTTATTTCTCAACACACAGTGAACAACAAGTAAATATTTTTAAGAGTCCTTGCATTATCCTCGTGTATTGCCAGAACATCCGAGTGATACGAAAAGTACTCACCGTAAAAGATGAAATCCCTTCTGAGAGCCAACATCAAACAAGCTCTTGGTAGGTGACATGTGAGATCCACTATGATTACACGTTGTTGACAAATGGAAAAGCCAACGATGGTGCGATTCTTTATGAATCAAACTTGTTCCAAGCAGTGAATTGACGACTATTTTGGAAAACCTCTCGATTGCTCAACAACTGATTTTCTAGCACATCGATTGTGAACTTCTTTCAAAACAAATGAGTTTCTAATGAAATTTGATTTTATGCTATCAAACACTCTCGATGTGTCATAAAATACTTTCTCAAATGACACGTCGATTGATTTTCAAATCAAGTTTTCTCTTTAATCGGTAAGATAGTAACTAACCGATTCACTCTTATCGTGATGTCTGCTTTGAGACATTCTGATAAAGAGAACATGAAAGTATGGATGAATTTGATGGTTGACACATCTGATGATCTGAACTTTATCTGGAAAACCTGTCAAGGAATTCTTCTTAAAGAACTACCAGATACACAGTCGGTCCTCACGGATCCGGAGGTTAATCCAACTAGACTCGGGCGAATGACAAAGCCATATTCATCCACACGCTTTATTGCTAACTGTTATTTACAGATCAGTTATGTGGAAATGGAGATACCTCGTTCTAGTGGAGTATAATCAACCCCATGCTCACACTTAATGTGTTCAATCAAAGACACCATGACAACCAAAAGACCTATAACACAGCTTCCACTACTTTGATAAGTAATTCATTATCCAAGAAAAGTGTGAGCATGCCGGTCCGAAAGTCACAACTTCACATGAAGGTAATGCTACCCAACAAGGATGATTAAGAGATTTAAGATGGATGTTGATCTCAAAGATCGCACAAGCTAAGGTACAAATCTCAAATTCATACATAATTACAAGGACATCAAAGATGAAGAATCAAAGACTTTGAGCTACAGATAAATTCGCTCAATTGAGGGTAAATGGAGTAGGGTGAAGAGGGTAGTATTGAGGGGTGGGTGAGGGTCAATGAAGTAATTGCTATAATTCAATAGTTTATTTTCTGGGGTGACCTCCCTTAGGGGGAGATTGTTAGGATTATGAAAAAGACTCGGTCACCCCGTGTATAATCTAGAATAGCATAGCTCGTTGTCTAAATTGTAAGCGTATGACTAATAGTATTGGGCCGGGCCTTTAGCCCACTTGTAAGCCCATACTCAAGCCCATTGGGGCATAAACACTCATGTATATAAACCCCTTCCTAGCCATGGGAAGGGGTTGGTTGTTCATTTTATCACAAAGCTTTCATTTGGTTTTTCTCTCACTAGAAATACTTCACTTTCTCTCTCTAGATAATTTGCCAACCCAATCATTCTTGCTTGTGTTATACTATCCAATATACTACAAAGACTTTGCTCAAATCCTCATAATCCCTTATGAGGGTGCGTGTGTCGTTAGTGACCGATGGTCACTTGATGAGTTGGTATATGGTGCCCCTTCGGAAGGCCCGTATCAAACCAACCTTCCTTCTCCCGATGATATCATCTCGTATGTTCGAGAAGATAGAGAAGGTCAAGTCACTCGTATTCGTCATCAAGAAGAAATTGAGGTTCAAAATTATCAAACTCTCACTCGTGAAATTGTGTCAACTTTGAAACCTTTGGAAGAAATAATTCGGGAAAATGTTTTCTGTTTGGGGGGTAATCGGGATCACGTCCCCGCATGTCTTTGTTATATGCTTTATTGCATTACAAACTCTGAAAAATTCAATCTTGCCTACTTCATGGCAAAACGAATGGAGTGGGTTACCAAGCAAGCTAGGTTGATTCTACCTTATGGTATGCTATTAACCCGCTTGTTTGATTTCATCATTAGTGAATATCTCGAGTTGAAGAACGAGTCCTATGTCTTGTACGATCATGTCATGACTCCTCTTGTCGCTCAACTAGAGCAAAAACCAAGAAGGGATCGTGGCACAAGAAGAGGTCGTCAATCCACTTCATCTTCCGCCTTCGATTAACCATCCTCATCTCATCTCAACGATGATGATGACGATGGGAATGACGAAGGGACCTCGCGTGCAAGCACTCCTTCCCCCATTCGTTATGTCAATTCCCTAACCAATCAAGTTCCTCAAGTCTTTCAAAATCCACCTAACATTGACCCTCACCTTGAACCATTTTACACCCGCCAAACCGAAATCATCAACCGTCAAGTGAAATTAAGAGATGAGCATCGTGGTGGAGTAAGGTCAATCGGAAAAGTCTTAGAAAGTTGTGGAGAAACATGAGGAAGTGAGCAATGAGGGAAATTGCTTTATGACATTATTATCTATATTATTTACTAACCTATTATGATTAGGTGTTTGAACTTATGCTACTTATTAGTAATTTAGTACGTAGTATGGGCAACTTAGCTTGCCATGGATGATCTTTCAATTTTATCATCCTAAACCAATGCTTGCATGCACCTTGATACATATAGGGGGGGGGGGGGGGGGGGGGGGGGGGGGGGGGTGGGGGGGGGGGGGGGGGCATTTTAGATTATCAATTAAAAATATTATGCATGCTTATGAACTTGTCAACTTGCCCATATATATGTGCATTCTTGATTGAACTTAGGATGCTTAGTCCTATATGCTTGATTATTATGTTTTAGATGATTCATGATGAAATGGAATTGACTGCAAAAATAAGAGAAAGTTTTATAGGTTTTCAGGAAAAACTGGAAAAAATTTTGTCCCCAGAAAACGGCCCCCTTAAATACTGGGCGGCCCCCCAATATATTTGGGACCGCCAGATATTTAAGGGACCGCCATCAGGGGTCACGGATTCTTCTACTGTGACCACCTGATTTTCTGTGCAGTTGACCACTATCCCATCTAGGCCTAGCTGATTTCTGCTTTTTGATAAAAAAAAATTGGAATCTAAAGCTTCAAACCCCATGCCTTACCTCTTGAATCTACCTCTTCCACCTTAAATCATGAACTCTTCTTATTCTTCTTATCATCTTCATCTTCCTCAACCAAAATCTACCATGAATTCCACAAATGCTTCTTCTTCAAACCCTTCCAAGAAAATCAAATTAACCATAATCCCTCCTAGACAACTATTTGTCAACATCTCTAGTGATGAAGAAGTCACCACTACACCTTCTCCTACCACCACTTCTTCATCTCCAACTCCTCCAAATGCACCATCAAAAACTCCATCCACAAATCAAACCTCCTCAAGCCAAGATAATACATCTTCTTCTTTTCAATCAAAACTTTAAATTTCACCTTCATCCTCTCATGAACCAACCTCTCCTCAACCTTTGAACCCTTTGCTTGAGAACATCTTGGATGTCCCTCCTAGACCTTTAAACCCTCAACCACTTCAAAGCCTTCCTTCTTTGGATATCACTCTATCATTATCATCAATCACACCTCTTGAAAATATCTCAAGTCCACCTCCACCATCACTACCACCACCTCAACCTCCTATCATGGGGCATCCACTTTACTACAACTATCATGACTATCATGGATTAACTTGTATTTGTTGTTTCAACAACTGTAACCTCTACTTGAACCTTCGAGATGAAATGAACATTATGTTTGCTCATCTTGAGTATCTTCTAACTACCGCCTTTACAACCTATTTTCCACCTCCACCATAGACCCTTTTCAAATGGTTTAATAATGGAAAATCCAAAGACATTTTGTTTAAAAGGTCATTCTCTATGAATCATGAATCATTTAAGACTTATGTAGTATTATGTCTCTTTATCTTGTATTAGTTCTAGTTTTATTTTGCATGAATGTATTAGTTGGTTGTGCTAATGTATGATTTTCTTATTGGTGGAATGAAAATCTTCTTTTGTTAGTTTAAATACAATGTGTTATCTTGAAGAATATTTGTCTTGCACTTGTATTTCTAACCTTGTTTTGTAGCAAACAAATTATCGTAAGATCGATCCCTTGGTGCCCCGAACAAGGGGGAGCTTACATCAAGGGGGAGTCTTTTATCGTCGATTTCTTTCTCTCTACTACGACTCGACGATCAACCTTTTTGGATTCGACAAAAAGGGGGAGAAATAGAATTAAACTCATTAATAATTTATAAACTTCTATTTTTATACTAAATGAGTTTATGTTTTGTCATCATCAAAAAGGGGGAGATTGTTAATACAAATAATGTCTAAAAACTTTATTTATATTTTTCGACCTCTCAATGTTTTGATAATAACAAAATGTGAAAACGTTTACGATAAAATTAAACGTTTATAAATTACTAATCATAAAATTCTATTTATAAGATTAATCACTTAAGGTATGGATAAACAAATCATTAAACATGATTAGTGATCAAGAAAATATTTTCCTTAAACCTTACATTTCTACAAATGTGTTTTTATAAAAATATAAAAACAAAATATTTATTCATTAAAAGAAATGTTTTATTAAAAACATAAAATTTGAAATTCAAATTTTCCCCCCAAAATAGAAGGTTCTATAACAGATACAACATTCACCACAAAAGGACAAAAAAGGGAGCGGAGTCTAGTGGCGGCCCCCTTTTAGGCCTGGCGGCCCCCTTATATATAAGGGACCGCCGGGACCGCCACCAGCAACGGTCATTTTTTGTCCCCTATAAATACTGGGTCACCCCATCTGAAAAACAGAACCTCTTGCCATGAATTTTCTCAGATCCATTTTTCTCTCTTCTTCCTTTCTTTCTAAAACACATATCTTGATCACTAACATACCTTGATCTTGTTTCAAGTGATTAATTCTTTCTTCCTCCCTTCTTCTTCTTCTTCTTCTTCTAATCAAGTGCAAGAGAAGAACAATCGTATTCTTCTATATATGAATTGTTATCAAGTGATCTCTCTCTTCCTCCTCAAGATCACAAATCTTCATTACATATATTTAGTGTTGTTGTGTAAATTGGATTGTGTGTAGATATATCCAATTTGAAAATTAATGTATTGGTGTGATTTTGGATTATTTGTCAATCAAGGGTATATATAACTTGTGAGTTGTGAAAAGACTTATTGAAGTCTTACATTGGTTCTAGCTATGATTAGACTCCAACATCTAGCTTTAAGTGTCGGAAAAGAAAGTAAGCGAACGTGTAAACTGTTTCTCCGCCTAAAGGGAGCTTGTTTGACATGTGAAAATCTGAGTGGGAGTACTCGGGAGTGAGTAGGAACGAAGAGTTTCTTCGTTGCTGAAGCCACAATAATCTTGGTGTACTTGGTTTGATGTTCCTTTCCTTATCCCTTTATATTATTATTGTTCATTTAGTTCATTACATTAGATAGTTTTTGTTGTGATTCATATTGTTGATTGATTGACATATAACTCGAATCAAACCATTTTATAAGCAAAGAATTTTAAACCGGTCAATTAACCTGTAAACTATTCAACCCTCCCTTCTAGTTTCCATATAAATTTTCAATTCATCCCCCTCCCCCACTTAAGTTGAGCATTATGCGTAATTAGAAAACAACTTAAAAGTAGGATAATGAGAGAAATAAATATAAGAGAAATGAGACTTCCTGGGCTCATAAGTGCTCAGTTAAATTCTGAAAGATACGGCGCTAAACGAAACGCCAAGCATGTGTATTCTACCACATGTAACATACTAATCCAAATATATCATTCCCCAAGTGATAAGCATCACCACCATCCAAGCTCCACTTGTTTATTTAATCTGCAAAACAAACTACAAGAAACCGTAAAATACTAAAGCGCACTTTCGTAGGCAACACGATTGCATTTAGTGTATGCAGCAAGCCTTTAAACCCCTTAGTTCCCCGAGTAGACGAGTTATAGTCTCGTGAGGGTTTATATGAACACACCCACAAAGTTCGTTAAATTTATATATATATTTTAAGTTTTTTTTTTATAGGTTTATTATTATTTACTATTACTACTACTACTATTATTATTAAACTTAACTTGATTTAAGATTCCTTTACAATACAGTTCAAGTGGGAATGATCCCCTTTTAAAGCTTAAGGGTATGGTATTTTTGGTATGTACTTACGGAATGGATATTCTTTTGTTTTGATCACGTGATAACCCCTTTTTGTTGTCATAATAGGTTTATCTTTTTTGATTTTATTGTTAGCGATAATATGAGGTGGTAGATCTTTTTGAATTTTTGAAGAATCATCGGACTTTCCACTCCCGGTGAATATGGCATTCACTTGCTCAGCGTGAGCTTGAGGAGGAGGTGGGTCAGTCTTATCGGTTTGTTCTGAAGATACGTTTTGAAATTTCGACCACTCATCTATTTTTCTTTCCATATTTTTATATATAGTTTTGCAATTCTTTTCATTTTGTTTCATGTTTGTAATAATATCGTTAATATTGTTCTTGACAAACATATTTGAAATTCTTTGACCATCCAAGAATTTAGTGATTGATTTTTCGAGATCATTTTTAGATTGGTCATCCTTGTCAAAAAGTTTATCATGAACAATTCTTATGCTACGGATACATCTTTTGAAATGTTCGAGATCATTTTTCACATCATTGTTTAATTCTGTGAGCGATTTCTTGGAATCATTAAGATCATGATGGGATTGACGAGAATACGAATCATGAGGAATTCGGTTTTGATAACCTTCAAATTGGATGTAATTGGCTTCATGACGTTCACACATCGGTGTGTCATCGTTCTTAGAACCGTGGTCACCTCTGCGGTTATTATAATTCTTACGCATCTCATGCATCTCCTCTTTTAAGCTCTGGAATTGAGAATCTATTTTTATAGTTAGAGCTTCCAATTTTTCCATTAATCGAGAATTATCATTATTACTTCCATCGGTAAAAGCAACAGATCTTTGATTATGTTCGGTTCGAGATTTAGTGGACCAATTAAGTTTGAAAAGGACTTTGTCCTCAAGAAATTGAAAAGCTTGATTAGGACTTTTGTAGAGGAAGATTCCTCCAGTAGTTCCGTCCAGGATTCCTTGAGTGGATTCGTCTAGACCGCGATAGAATATTCGAATAATTTCTCCTTTGGTCAGACCATGCCCATGGCATTTTCGAAGCATGTTCTTCAGTCGTAACCAAGCGTCAGTCAGACTTTCACATACGTTTCGAGAAAATTTTCTGATTTCAAGTAAAAGACGGTTAAATAACGAAGGTGGAAAGAATCTATTTATAAAAACTCTTTTCATTTGTTCCCACGATGTTATAGACTCTTCATTAAGTTCGTTAAACCAGATTTTAGCTTTATCGCATAAGGATAAGAGAAATATTAAAAGCTTGACAGCTTCACTTTGAGTTTCACCATATTTGAACATGTCGCAGATTGCGAGAAATTCACGGATGTGGTCATGCGGATCGGCCCGCAGATAACCATCGAATTTATTTTCCCAAATCATTTTCAAGTGGGTACTATTGATAACAAAGTTATCATCAACGTTGGGTTGAACAATGGCCGAATTAGGAGTCGGTGCTACAGTCTTAGAACTTTTCCACATGGGTTGATCATCAAGATCGAGATTTATTATTTTTTGAAGTGGTGAATTGGGCTGAGGTTCGACATCTTCTTCGGATATATTTAAGGCGAAAACTTCATTAACGAAAGAATGTTGAGTTGAAGATTTGAGTACCTCAACCTCAACGGATTCTTTTTGGATAGTTTTATTGTTATTTTTACATGTTTTCTTTTTCATATTTTTATTTAATTTAGATAATGGTTTTACGAGTTGTTTTCCCCAAGATCGTGGATTAATACATACTTTAAGTATTTTGCAAAAAAGACATTTTTATATATATTATATAATTAAGGCTAAAAATAAAGAAAATTATTTTTCACTATATTTTTATATTTTTATATATTTATATGTATTAGATATATTTTAATTTTTATTATATAGAAAATAAGGATAAATAGATAAAAATATATAACTTTTTTTACTTAGATAGATAAATGCGGTGTACTTTAGGAAAAGTGTGCCGGTTTTTTTAGAAATATTATGTTCTTTTGTTTTTTGTTGAGTTTTAGGTTATTACCACGAACGAAATAAACAGAGATACATAAAACAGAGTTAACAGAAATTATATCAACTTACGAAAAACAATCAAGACAACTAAAGCATATAATCAAAATGATTTGAAAAATAAGGTTTTTGTTTAGAATTTATGAAACAAGATTCTGCTGGTGGAAAAATCTGCAGAAAGTGTGGCGTACTTGGTTAAAGTGCGGCGTATTTTCTGGGTTTATAGGAAAACCGGCGCACAAATATAATGTGCGGCGTACTTCCTGAAGAAAAAACGATTTTTGGTTCAGTTTGCCAGAAAACTGTACGTCGAGTTTGCAAATTTAGTTTTGCAAAACAGTAAATAACTCGATAAGAAACAAAATAGCAACAAAATCAAACAAATAAACTGATAACAACTTAAAAACTTCCCCGGCAACAGTGCCAAAAACTTGATGTGTGTTTTTACAAGCTTTAAATTTATAATGAATAGAGATACCGATTTTTACTAAAAACACAACTCTCGGGCAAGTATACCCTATCGAGTGTAACATAGTATTAGGTAAGTCTAGGTCGTTTCACGGGAATTAAAGTTTTCACAGTTTGTAATTAAGGCGCTAAGGCTAAAATGATTATCACGGGTCAAATTAACCAAATCGTGCATATATCGAATATTATAAAGAAAGCGATTAAGAGATGATTCAAACAAATGATTTAAGTGTGTTTGTTTAGGCAATGTTCACTATGACAATGGAGTGTTTAGGATAGTGTTTACAAGTTTAGAGAATAAAGATTTCACAAGTTACAAATCCTTTCAGCTTTTATATATAACGAGTGATTATATCGATTAATAACAACAAATCTTTTTGGCCTTTAAAAGTTATTATAACCAATATTAAGTGGAATGACTAAACACATATATAAAAGAACCTTTTCAGCCTATATTCTTGTATAAAATATGTTTTACCAATTCAATAAACACATATCCAAACGCTCCATATCTAAGATCACATATTGCCCAAACAAACACAAGATGACTACTCCATGATCAAAGAAGTAACAAAACACATAACATTCATCATGAATTTAGTAAATATCATATTCAAAAGATAAACAAGATTTATACCAACTTCAAGAGCAAATGTTTGATGATTTCACAAGTTTTCCCAACGAAACCTTTATTATATTTAAAGTAAACCCAGAAAATATGAACAATTCTGTAACTCTTGCCCTTTTTGTGTTCTGAATATTCCATTTTAGTCCTTTGACTATTTGACGTTTGTCAGTTTATTTAGATATTGTACCGTGTTGACGGTGGGTGATTTTATAGAATTGTGTGATTTTGGGTTGTGTTTATTGTGATTAATAATCCCTTTTTGGAAGGTATTATTATGTTATATGTATTCCGGGTGGTTTGACTCGTAAATTTTGAGAAATGCGAAAAAACGAGTTCTGACACGTCCGTTAATGTCCAAATGAGTTTTATGGGTTTAAAGTGAAAATATGTCAAGTAGATACTCTAAGTTATTGGAAAAGTATTTTTAAAGTGAATAAAAATGCTAAGTAACTTTGGGGAGTATTTTACGGTTGAGTTTTACGAGCTTTTAAGTGATCCCGACACGAGAAGAAAGACCCGAGACCCCTTTGGATACCATAACCGGTCGAACCAAGAGAGGGGACAAGGAGGCATGATTTTAGCTTCCTTGTCTAGCAATTGTACACTTATATGCTTATCACTAGAAAATTTCATTCATTCCATTTCATTTCAAAAAGAATAAAACACACACACAAGTGTGTGTGCCTTGTGCGTCCGACCTAAGCAAACAACAAACACCCATAAATTTTCCAACTTTAATCAAGAACGAGATACTACGGGTTGATACGAGTATTTGGGTATTCATTTAAACAACGTTTGGGTTGTCCGGTTCGCGTCGAAATCTATACTTTTGAAGATTTTCTTGTAAGTTTCTAAATTTAAATTTTGTTTGTCCTTTTGGGTTTATATTGATGCATAGATGTTGGTTGTACAAGTTGATCGTTGTAAAAAGTGAGTTTTGAAAGCGAAACGAATAAAAAGGGGTGTTTGGTTGCGTCGAACATAAAAAGGAAACAAGAGGGTTTTGTAGTTTTGATGTTGTGGTCGTGATGGTTGAATAACATATGTTGCTAAATAGCTTATTTTGGATAATAGCTTGTATAGCTTATTTTGTGGGCTTTTCGTGACTTATTTTGAGCTTATATGCTCACGTCACCTATAAAAATCACAAGGGAAGTGATTTTGATTATTTTCATAGTATGACATATGTCCCGGGACTATTTTTATAGCTTATGGTAGTAACCAAATGCGATACGTACCCCCCCCCCCACCCCCCCCCCTTACTAGCTTATTTCAAGCTTAATTATAATTGTGAATCTTATGGAGCTAGGCCCAATAAGTCCATTTAAGTCGTGGCTTAATGGGAGGGCTTATTGTTGTCCGAATTATTTTCTACTTATTAGTATGAGCTTATGTATATAAATGGGTCTTGGTTTTGGGCTTGGATCGTATTTTGGACGTATAAATACCTTATTGGACCCTTATTGGGCCTTAAAGCCCAATAAGCGATATATAGTCGTTTTAAGAGTTTTGACGGACTTTTAAAAGTGAAATGTATTTACGAAGTGATATTGAGCGTTATTTTGAGAGAAATGTTTTAGTAAACGTTAAAGATTGAAATTTTAGAATATTGTTGGAAAAGTGTCGAAAGTTTGAAAAGTGTTTGAAATAAAGGTTGAAAACCTTGGAAAACGTTGTATAAACGTACGGGTCATGTCGAAATTTTGTAAAAAGTTTATACTTAGAAAATTTCACTTAAGAACGTAATTTTTGGTTTTAAATAATAAAATATTATTTTAATATTTAATTATTTTAATAAATTAACTAAAAGACGAAAAAAAATATAATTTTCTCGAAACTTCTCTAATATGGTTATTATGAGTAAACGTTTCATTTTCAACCAAATTATGATTATTTCCTTACGGTGACTAAGGTTACCGAATGGACTTATCGAGATAAATTTTTAATTATTTATTATAATTGTTTACTTATATTAGTTATCTATTTTCTTTAAATAGTATAAGTATGTATTATTGAGCAATGGGGTTGATATGATTGTTGGGATATGTCGTCAACCATTACACCACTAAATTGTTACGGGTAATTTTACAACGCGTCTAAACTCTATGAATCAAACGTGAAGACTGTTTTGAAAAATGAATAATTATAATGGGACATTAACTGGACTAGGTCGTGTGCGGACGTCATTGCATTTGCTTGTGTGATTGGGATTTGGTTGCTAAAGACTTGCTTGAGGTGAGTTCTCGTAGCCCCATTTTTTACTATCTTTTCCGTTGGGGGAAAATGATACTCAAATGTGTTTTGAAATATTTTAAATTGAACTGTGCGAAATTTGATCTGTTTTTGGACAATATATGTTGCTTATGACTGCAACGCGAATATAAGCGGTTGTATTATTGAGTTTGGATCGATAGATACATCATCCCAGTAATTTGAGTGGTTATTAGAGCGTGGACAGGGTACGCCACCCTGGTATGTGTGAGGTTCTGCCCAAACTAGCACCAACTAGTAATGCCCTTAAGGTGCGTAAGTGACATATGGTGATCCACTAGCGAGATTGCTAGGTCGTGTTACATGATTAGCGGGGAATGGCAAAAGTTCATGGGTTTGTTAATGGCATATATTTCAATGTCATATTGTCACTATTGTCCACTGTTTTGAATATATTGTCACAACTTCTTGGGTTTAAGGGCAAACCTACGAGCTCACTAAAAAGCACAACATTATGTTGACATTTACGAGTATCATTTTAGGTGAATTTTAAAGGAGGAATAAGTTGGCGATATGTATAGCAGACAAAGAAGTATCCCGTTGTGGATTTTTCATGTGAAGTCTTGCTTGTTTATTTTATTTGGTTTTAGTATTTGGAAGATTTTGGTTTAAGTTTGGATTTGGACCCCTGTGTTGGCTATTAGATTCAAAAGAGATTTATGGAATTGATTATGACTTGGGACGTCACTCGAGGTTGTTCGAGGTTGATGGTCTTCGTAACACTTGAAGTTTGTGCATTGCAGTTTTCTCTATATTGTATCTTGTGTTATGATTGATCATTATGTTGCGCTCTCGAGTTTCCTCCATTGTCGGGGTGTGATAAATTCTATCACAATCGCTTATAGATTCGAATTACACTTCAATCCTACTTCCTTGGATGGATTAAAATCTGGAAATTAATGATTGATAGTGGTGGTAGTCTATGGTGGTTTGAAGGGGTGTTTGGATCCTTGGTTTGTCAAGCTAAGATCACCAAAAATCCCTATTTTAAGTGTTCTAAATGAACTAGTATGATTTGTGTGTGAAATGAGAGAGCCAAATAGGGTATTTATAGGCTATTCAGGGGCCAAAAACTGCCGCACAAACTTATTTATGCGCCGCACTTCGGGTGTTAATGCTTTCTACATTTATTTGCCTTTAATTCTTCCACCGCCTCAAAAGTACGCCGCACTTCGGGCTATTTCAGCACTTGGATTTTTTATGGTTGTAGATAATTGAATTTTCTTTGCGTGGCCGCTTGAATCAACTAAAACGGAGTTCGTATGACCGAGTTATGGCCAAAACAGTGAATAAGTGTCGGGAGATCATTAACTTGAGTATACTTCTTCATTTAAGCTTCAATTTTTCGTGTTTTCTTCCGTTTTCTTCCACAACACGTACTATGAACCAACACTATCAAATATACTCTATTTTATACCAAAAGTTCTTATAATTAACCAATAAGTTTACATAAAAGCATTGATCACGCATATAAAAATATGTATAATTTGAGCGTTATCAAGAAGCCAAGAAGGTCCTACAAAGCACTTCAATTTATAGGAAAACCCTTATAATTTCTATACTCTAAATACGCGTTAGGTTTTTAGTATCGTTCGATTTCATTATCGTTCAGTTTACTTTAATCATTCATCTATAACATTTGTATAGTTACAATGACTATTGGCTAATATCTTTAGGTATTATCCATGTTTATGATAATTTAATGTTTGGTTTGTTTATTTCAGATTGTATGCTTATTCGTTGTGAGTTGTTTTATGTTTATCAATTTATACTCATTTACGTGTTTAAGTATGTGACCTATCATTCAACTAGATCTAAGAATACAAATAGAGCGTTAGCTAGAGTCCGAGATGGCTCTCCATAAAAGCAATTTATATATCTACTAGTGAACAGATCACAAATATGACAAGTCTTGCCCTTGGTTTAGTGAATAGTTAGACTAGCAGTTGACCTAGGATTAACAAATAACGTTCTGATTCCTTGGGTAAAGGTATGCTTACACCTTTTCTGTGTTACATTAGTTATGTGTTAATATATATATATATATATATATATATATATAGATACTGTATTTTTTATTAATAATAATATATATATATATATAAATATATATATTAATATATATTATATTATATATATATATATAATAATTTATGCATTTGGATTTTCTCCTGCATTCAATGTTGGCTTGTTTTAGTACCTTAACGTTTTTTCTTATAACATGGCTAGGTGCAAAAAAGAGGTTAGAGGCCCCACACAACGAAGAAAGAGATAGGAACTTAAGCAAGTGATGAGAAAGTCCTTAGTCACATTAACGAAGTAAGTCCAACCTAATAGAAGAAGGAAACGAAGCTGTCAAATGTTCACGGAACCCTAGTGAGGATGCCTCAACACATTAGAATACATTACCCGGAATGGAGGAAGGTTCCTAAAGAGAAAAAGGATGATTTGTGGAGCATTGTCAAGGTAATTTGCTATATGTTATAAGCATTTATATATGTGTAAGTAACTGTTTCTAATCCCTATAACATGGTTCTAGGAAAAGTTTTCGTTTCAATCAGATCATTCAGAAAAAGACATAAAAGAGTGGATCATGAGTGACATGTCCACTAAGTGGAAATGTTGGAAGTATGAGCTTAAAAAAAGTTCATATGATCCGACTATGACAATCAATGAAATTGTGGCATCTCAAACTGACGATAGAGTGGAAACTGGACAGTTTAGAACGCTTGTGGAAAGTTGGTTCACTGAAGAAAAACAGGTGACTTGTCACTAGTAGGCTTGTTTATGAAATATACATAGTTATATAATTAAGCTGTAAATTGATAGGTGGAAAGTGAGAGGAAGAAAATAAATCGCTTGAAGTCAATTGAGCCTCACGTGACAGGGACCAAATCATTCGCACGGGTAAAGGATGAAGAGGTCAGATCATGTTCTTCTACATCTAATTAAGTTGTAGACAAAAAGTTCATGTTAAGGTACTTTTCATTGTAGACAAAAAAGAACAAGGGTGTAAGCCCATCACGAGGAGGCATGTATTGTGTAGGTTCCGATTTAACACTTCATAAAATCACAACACGAATCAAGAAACTAGAAAGAAGAAAAGAGATAAAGATTTAGAGAGAGAGAGAAGAGAGAGAGATGAGAGAAAAAAAAGATATATTGAAAAATGAAAAACTAGATATTTTCTAAAAAGAAAATATCTATATATATATGAGATATTTTCTGAAAAGAAAATATCTAAATATATATATACCCCTACACATTTAATGTGACGCGCGGGATATTTAACTAGGACCCGGGCTCGGGTTTTGCTTGGGATTAAACCCAAAACATATACAATATTAGATTATCTATCGAGCCCGATTCCCGATATTATCTTATTACAACGTTAACTAATTAGAGACCGAAGCTCCATCGTAGAGTGACCGAGCTTCCTTGTTCGACTCAATAAATTGAGGCTAACAAATTATTATGAACTTCTTTGTTAACAGATTCAGTTTGTTTCGAAAGCTTTTGTGCAAGACATTCACATTCTTTGACTTTATGAAGATACAAGCATTGTAATTCAGCATAAGCATTTAAATCAGACAGAGAATGCAAATATGAACATGTAACATCTTTAGACACACACTCTTCGTAGAAGTAATCATATATGTTTGAAAATCGACCCTTTTCAGATTCCAAGTTCGTCAATAATCTCTTTTTCAAGGGATTTAACGTACTCATAATCTTCATGCATTTCCGTTTTAAGTTCATGTTCAAAACGAAAGCTATCATTTTGTGATTTTATGGAAAGAGGCATTAGAAAGGTTTTTATCAAAAGTTCCATATCATGAGCAGTTGGCACCCGAAAATAATCACTAGTATGTTTAAACCAAGTTTGATCAACAATTTCCCTAAATTGATTGATGTTAAATGTCATTTCGTTAAAAACTTGTCTACTTTTACTAATGGATTTTGAAACGGGTAGAAAGGCAACGTTTTTAGCAATGTTTGGTTTTGTTCTAACAAACGGTTTTCTCCACATTGTCTTCCTAACTTCTTTTGCGCGTTCCAACTGATAAAGATACTCCAGTGAGGGTCCTTTAAAAATTTCATAAAGACTATTCTGATTAGTGTAATCATATGGTTTAACATAATCTTTATTCAATTTTGATCTACTCTCGTTATCAAGAGTCATGGTCCCTTCCCTGTCAGGGGCAAATCTGTTTGCAGGATCAGAAGTATCATATGGGATCTCATACAAACAGGGCTTATCAGATTGAGCTTTCTTGAGGTACCTTGGATTAGCAAAGGTTGGTCTACCATTATATGTCGAGCATTTGGGTGCTAACATATGAATGGTCTGAATTGACTGATTACGAGTATAAACAATTTCATTCAAAAACTTTAATTGTTTGTCCATTTCAATCATCTTGTCAATATCTTTTTCTTCCTTAACCTTTAAATCCGAAATGACCTTTGTATTCTCTTTGAGATAACCTTCCAGTTGTGACTTAGTTAAAAGACTCTTTTTGACTAAATCATCGTGTTTCTGATCAATAACTGAAATATCACAGGCTTTTGTCTTTAAACCTTCTTTAATTTCAATGTCTTTTAAAGCTAATAGTCCTAGAGTTTCATTTAACTTTGTTTGAAGAATCTCATAATCAATCGTCCGGTCATTAAAGGCTTTGTACTTCTCAAACTTATTCTGTTTGTTCTGAAGTGCAATGAGACAACTATCCCGACAACTAATAGCCTCTCCCAAAGCACTATTAGTTTCATTAAGGTTAGTTTTGCACTTTTCCAATTCATGAGTCAATGATGCGTTTGCTTTCTTTAATTGCTTTAAAATCATTTTATTTTCCTCCATGTCAAGAGTTAAATTAGCAATTAAATTAGCAAGCGCATCACGCTCATCAACACATTCTGCAGCATTTTGATCAATCTGATTATCATTAGTACATATATTTGATGAATCAGGAGTGACATTGCTATCATCCTTCTCCAAAATATATGTGTTGTTAATGGATTCAGGTTGCTCAGAATGTCGTCTCACATTATCATACACATTACTTTCATCATGATTTTGTACCTGTTCCAATGGCTGACCAGTAGAATTGGATTCTTCAGGTGAGACTTCCTGGATCTTTGCCATGTAGTTGTAATGTGCTTCCAATTCTTGTTCATCAATCTCTTCATCCGTGTCTTTTAGCCAATCAGCTTGCTCAGCATGAATAAGCCTGTAGATGTGCTTTGCTCAAGATGTGACTCTTTTTTGGTCTGTTTGATCATCTCTTCTTATCCGTGTTGCGCTGCTATGCTTCTTAATCAGCTTGCCTCATGCTTTGTCGTAGAGGAATCACCTGTTGTTTAGCTTGTTTGACAGACATCATAGCATCGTTTTCTCTTGTGATAGCGTAGTCTTTGAACACCGCTTTGGCTGTCCTCCTGCATTCCTTCTGCTGTGTACCCATATCCCTTGCGAGTTAAAGCCACTCTGTATCCAGTATGTTGCTACTAGACCTGACTGCCTGTGTTTCCCTAGCTCTGCCATCTAGCTAAGCATCATTGTTCCTTTGATTGCCCAAATGCCTTGGACATGATATTCATTGTTATACTTGGTGTAGGTCTTCAGTCTGTGTGTACCTGGAGTGTTTGAAGAAGTTCAAAGGTTGTTGTTGGTAGCGGTGTTGTTATGAGATTCTAGAAGTTAATTTGCAAGAGTGCTCGCCGAATTTCTGCTTTTGCATTTTCCTTGTCCCTCTGGAGCTTTGTTCGGATTCACTCGGTCTTCTTCAGAGACTGACTAAGATTGAGGTGTAATTGGTTGGCGCCTCTTCTCTTTGGTGTCTGGTAGATGAACTTTGTCTTAGGAAGATTGATGTTGCATTTTGATCTTTGAGGTTTGGTGCTTGATTGTAATTAGTTCTGAATATGGTTGTGCAACCGCAGAATGAGTGCTAATGGATTTGGATCTCTTTTTGCTATTCATTTCAGATACGGGATATAGATGTAAACGCATACAGTTGAACTGCTTATCAGAATGTCATACTGTATGTGATATGAGACGGTGTCTTTTCTTTTATGCTTGATTTGTCAATCGTCACAAATCTTGACCTATTCTGGTTGAAGTTTAGTTGGAAGATAATTGGAACATTCACTTGCATTGTTGTAAACTTGCAGTTGTTCCTTGTCTACTCGTATTTCAGTCTATTTTGTAAATCCAGTGGAGAGTATACGGAACTCCATGGATTTCTCCATCTTCGGTAGGATAGTAAGACTTTCCTTATTTCCCAGATCTGAGATGGTGCTTTACATATTGTTATCGTTCTAACGATTTGAACCAATGTTGTAGCCATTTACTTAGTGGTTATCCACATTTCATTTTGCCTGTGTTGTCAAGCATTCAACTGTGGAAGTAGATTTTATCATATCCTTTATTCCAGTTAAAAAAGCGCTAAGAATAATGCTTCTTTTTCAGACGGAAAGTGGTTCTTTGTGTCTTTCTCTGGAGTCATGTTCTATTTACCAGTTCGCAATTGCTGTAGTGTTTGCCTTGAATGCAGAGGACGACATCCTTCAGTCTTCGTGGAACAGCTTGTGATAAGTACACTTGTGGTGGCACGTAGGGACCTTTTAGTACTGCAGTATTTTCTAAGTTCCGCCATCCAGTTTGTTTTGTGTCAAGTACCGTTGAAAAACCGTGATTCATCTGTGAATATCTCCTGGTCCAGCTTGGTGGACGATCTTTCGAACCTAGCTGCTCATCGATATTCCTATTATGCATTTGACTATCTGTCGAGGATGTGTTTACTGGAGTAGACATGACGAATGAATGGTTATTAATTATGAAGTGTGCAAGATTATTTTGGTGGATTCTTAAGATGGATGTATGATGTTTTTTTATGGTTGAAAATCTTGTGGTAGTATGCAATTCACCGTTCACAGGTTTTTTTACTTGTCTATGTTCAACGATAATGACATTAACGTGATTTTACAAGATCTACTAGATAACCGTGAATGATTTGATTCGGAATTAGCGGCCATGACTTTAATTGTCTAAAAAACAGATTGTTTTGGCTAGGGTTAAAGCTGTTTGTTTTAAATAGGCTCACCAAACTGAAACGGACCTTAAAATTCAGATAGCGTGAGCTAGAACAAAAAACAAGTCTAACACAAATTCTCAAAAATATGAAAAATGTCATAAATCATGGTAAAGAGCCTTTTTAGGCCTTGAAAAATCTTACCCAACTAAAGGTGGTTACAGAGTGTTCAGTCACGTGTTTTCTCTTTGATTTGAGATGGTCAGGGCTAAAAAGGATCTTACGGATCAAAAGTTATGGCTGTTTTACTGAAACCCTTTTCTTCACACAAAAAAATTCTTAGCAAACCGCTGCCATTTAGTAACTCGCTGTTTGGCAACTCGCCGTTTAGCAACTCGCCGTTAGCAACTCGCCGTTAGCAACTCGCCGTTAGCAACTCGCCGTTAGCAACTCGCCGTTATTAGCAACTCGCCGTTATTAGCAACTCGCCGTTATTAGCAACTCGCCGTTTTTAGCAACTCGCCGTTTTTAGCAACTCGCCGTTTTTAGCAACTCGCCGTTTTTAGCAACTCGCCGTTTTTAGCAACTCGCTGTTTTTAGCAACTCGCCGTTGACCTAGTCAAACCGCCGCCTGACAACTTCCTTAAAACGTGGATCTTGTCAAACCAGCTTACGAAGAATGCGCCTATACGAATTTGCAAGAATTTTCACTAAATGAGCTGTATAACCCACGAACAATAGGTAGAACACATACCAACTATAAGTGTGAACATCAAGATTAGACACACATAACCTCTCATATTTCATTGTGATATCGTCCACTATATAGCCAACCCTGCACGAAGAAACTTTTTGCTAGATTTCAAGCTTGAGGCTTGAGTATCACTTGTAGGAGTAACAATGTATCATCCTTAGCTTATATCACACGAAAAACACCACGATTAACCAGCCAATCAAGCCCAAAAATGAATTTTGAGCCGTGGGGTATTTAGGACCAAAATGAGCCACGAAATTTGCTAATTAACCACAAGAATCAAACACAAATCCACCCTTGAAGCTCTGATGCCAATTGTAGGATCCCGTAACACTTCACTTCATATATTTAAACACGAAATCGGAACTAGAAATGAGAAAGGAGGAGTTGTTCTAGAGAGAGAGTTTAGAGAGAGAGATGAGAGAAAAGAGAAAATGGAATTATATTAGAAATGAACAACTAGCTTTTTCTAAAGAAGAAAAAGCTTATATACCCCGTCACGTTAAAGGTACGCGCGGGATATTTAACTAGGACCCGGGCTCGGGTTTTGCTTGGGATTAAACCCGAAACATATACAATATTAGATTCACTATCGAGCCCGATTCCCGATAATATCCTATTACAACGTTAACTAATTAGAGACCGAAGCTCCATCGTAGAGTGACCGAGCTTCCTTGTTCGACTCAATAAATTGAGGCTAACAATCTCCCCCGAAGTGAGGTCTTGAACACGGGAACGAGCTTCCTTTATTGACTCAATAAAATTAAGCAGACTGCATTTCCATTCCAATGTAGTGGTATGTTTGACCATTTATCATTTGCAATTTGACTTTTCTAAAGTCAAACTACAAATGCACATGGCAATTATGACTGCATTTGATAAAAGGGAACGATAATATTTGGTAAGTGCATTTCCATTCAAAACTCCATTTTCTTTATGCAGTTTGCAGTCAACTCATCCATTGCTCATTTGACTTATATTTGTAGCGATATTATAGTTTATAGTTTGACTGTTTGCATACTGCATTTCCATTCTAATGCAGTGTAGTTTGAACCATTTAGCATATGCCATTTGACTTTCTAAAGTTAAACTGCAAATGCTCATGGCATGAGTTGACTGCATTTGATAAAGGGGTGTTTGGATATGATTTGTAGAGTGCATTTCCATTCAAAACTCCCATTTCAATTGTAGTTTGCAGTCAACTTATGTTATTTAATATTTGCAGTTTGACATTCTATAGTCAAACTCTAAATGCAAATGCTCATTTGACTGCATTTCCATTACAGTTTGCAATCAACTTCATCCATTAGCATTTGCAATTGACTTTCTAAAAGTTATAAAAACTGCTAATCAAAAGCTCATTTGACTGCAATTCCATTCAGATG
This sequence comes from Tanacetum coccineum, assembly GCA_026074375.1. NCBI lineage: Eukaryota > Viridiplantae > Streptophyta > Magnoliopsida > Asterales > Asteraceae > Tanacetum > Tanacetum coccineum. The sequence goes on from BQNB010002530.1 coordinate 52,651, forward strand.
CTCGTGTCATGCTATTTAGCATTTGTAATTTGACTTTCTAAAGTCAAACTGCAAATGCAAATGCTCATTTGACTGCCTTTCTATTTAAATGCTCATGCCATGCCATTTAGCATTTTGTATTTGACCTTTCTATAAGCTGAAAAATGGAAAATTGCACAATGTTGACTACATTTCCATTGTAATTTGTAGTCAACTCATGCCATTTAGCATTTGCAGTTTGACTTTCTAAAGTTAAACTGCAAATGAAAATGCTCATTTGATTGAAATTTCATTTAGATGCTCATGTCATGCCATTTAGCATTTGCAATTTGACTTTCTAAAGTCAAAATGCAAATGCGAAAGTCAAATTGCAAATGCTCATTTGACTGTCTTTTCATTCAAATGCTCATGCCATGCCATTTAGCATTAGCAGTTTGATTTTCTATAAACTAAAAATGTAAATGGTCATTTGAAGTGCATTCCATTGCATGTGCAACTCATGCCATTTAGCATTTGCAGTTTGACGTTCTATAGTCAAACTCTAAATGCAAATGCTCATTTGACTACATTTCCATTGCAGTTTGCAATCAACTCATGCCATTTAGCATATGCAGTTTGACTTTCTAAAGTTAAACTACAAATGCAAATACTCATTTGACTGCAATTTCATTCAGATGCTCATGTTATGCCATTTAGCATTTGTAGTTCCTTTATGTTCAACGCATATAAGCACACAAATAAGCTCTCTCGAGCTTATTAATAAGCTAAAATAAGCAATAAGTTTTAGAAAAATCATTTCTTTATAAAAGTTTCACCATGACAACACAACTAGTCTTTTCTTTCTTTCTTTTTATTAAATTCGAACCACACATAAACCCTTTTGGGATTTATGAAATTTTGAAAGCTTTGATTTTTAGCAAACGGTTTGTACAACTAGCTTCTAAACATTGTAAGGCTCATGCCATTTAGCATTTGCACTTTGACTTTAGAAAGTCAAACTGCAAATACAAATGCTTATCTGACTGCAATTTAACTTAAGGGGGTGTTTAGATATGATTTGCAGAGTGCAAACTGAAAATGCAAATGCTCATACCATTCAAATGCTCATGCTCATGTCATTTAAATGCTCATGCCATTTAGCATTTATAGTTTGACTATAGAAAGTCAAACTATAAATACAAATGCTCATTTGACTGCAATTTGCAAAATGCAGTTTGACTTAAGCGGGTGTTATGCAAATGCTCATGCCATTCAAATGCTCATGCTCATGCCATTTAAATGCTCATGCCATTTAAATGCTCATGCCATTTAGCATTTGCAGTTTGACTTTAGAAAGTTAAACTGCAAATGCAAATGCTCATTTAACTGCATTTCCATTCAAATGATCTTGGCATTTAGCATTTGCAGTTTGACTTTCTAAAGTCAAACTTCAAATGCAATGCTCATTTGACTACATTTCCTTTCAACTACAAAAACTCCTATTTTTCAGAATGTAGTTTGACTTAAGGGGGTGTTTAGATATGATTTGCAGAGTGCATTTTCATTCAAATGCTCATGCCATTTATCATTTGCAGTTGGACTTTCTAATGTCAAACTGCAAATGCAAATGCTCATTTTATTGCATTTCCATTCGAAACTCATTTGACTACATTTGCAGACTACATTTCCATTCATAACTCATTTCCATTCAAAACTCATGCTTATTTGACTACATTGGATATGATTTGCATACTGTAATTTCATTCATAACTCATTCATTTCAAAAATAAAGAAATATAAATTATAATATCACATAAACTGATAAAACTTACTATTTCATAGAAGCCTCATAGTTGTCTCTCGTGTTCCTCATCCAACTCTTGTTCCTTCCTACATTTCTCCAACCACTCTTGTTCAGCCCGTGCTGCCCGTGCTTCTTCTTTTAATGCGAGGTTAAATGCTTCTTCATCTAACTTTTATTGATCCTTTTCATCATTAACATTCCCACAAACCTGCTACTCCAAATCAGCTATTTCTTATTCTTCTAACAATTTTATTATTTCTTTTTTGTCTAACATTCCACTCCCACTTACACCACACTACCATTACCAGGAACTGAATCCTTATGGAAAACCTTAACCATGTTTCTCATTGTAATGTTAAGGTAATGCATTGATGGTTTAGGAGAAAATACCAAAATATTAGAAAGTATTAGGGCACTTCCTACAATAATGTCCTTTCCATAACCCCCCTCCTTAATGTCTTTATGATGTATTATACCAGAGAGATCTTTCAGAGTAATTGTGAGATCGCCAAGAGCATTCGGAGTACAAGACTTGATTATTGCAAAAACTTGCTCAAGTTTCCCATTCTTAAGATAGTTCTCAATATCTCCCAAACACCCATTCACAATCCCCCCACCATTAGCATTAACAACCTCAACCGCGCTAACCTATGACCCATCCTTAAAATCCTCATCCTCGCCCACATCATCAAAAACTTTCCTAATATATTCTTGGGTCGACAATAAAGACTCATCCTCACCTTCGTGAATATTCGATTGTATACGGAGCTTGGCTACTTGAACAATACCCGCAAGACCAGGTATTATCCTAACCGAATTTTCCTCTAAATTATCAACATCAGGGTTTTGGGTTATGGTGGTTGTGGTTGTCTCACATACGTAGCTATTACAGGGACGGAGAACAGGGGTTAGTGAGAGATCGAAATCATTAATATCAAGTAGTTGTCCCCACTTATAATTTGGGGGTGAATTCATTATGTTATGGGTTTTAGTTCACAACTAGTGTTGAGGGACAAGAAGGGGGGAAAGAGTAAAACAAGAACAATGTTTTTTTTACGAGAGTTTAATAGGGGAAGGAAAAAAGGATGTTGTAAATATGGTCCTTATGGTATTATTACTATGGAGTGATGATAATTCCCAGGCGGTTAACGCCCAATTGGATGGGAAATCGGTCAACGGACCGATCAACCCAATTGGGGCAACCACATGGACCACTGGTGTAATTTTTAAAATACTAGGACGAAACATGCATTTTGGGCATAACCACAAGGACCAAACATGTAAATAAATCTATGAATTAAGCATTTATTATAGGAAATTCCTATGTGACGTGAATGGTTTATAATCTGGATATCAATCTGAATCGTGTAATCATTTTCAAATTAAAGTATTTCGACCTTATATGCCTCGGGTTCACAAAATCCTTAATCGGATAAGACCGCGTTATGGGCTAAAGCCCAAGTAATCCCGAGCCCGGCCCATAGTAAGCCCATAGGCATGAAAGCCTCATGGTGTAAGTATAAATACCCCTCTCCAAGTGTGGAGAGGGTGTTGGTTGTCTTACTTGTTTTATGAGTTTGTACAATCCACCATCCTTTCTTTCTCTCTCTAAACTATATTATACTTTCTCTCTCTAATTTTTATATTCTATTTCTCTCTCTATTTTCTATAAAGATTATGTGAAGTGAATATGTAAGGTAAGTATTGGGATAACATTTGGTATCAATCGTCACGGGGGTGATTTAGTTTTGTGTTCGTGTGGTTTAACAATTTTTTTGGGTTCGGGATTTTTTTTACAAGTTTTAAAAGTGATTTTGATCTTCCTTTCCATTTAAGGTTTTATCTTGTCTAAGGTTTAGAAGGTATTAAGATTCATTTTTAAATTTGTTAGTTTTGATTTTTTGTGTTTTCATCATTCTCGGTAAAACTTTTGGTTTAAAAAGTGGTACATCAAAATCTGCAGTTATCAAAATTAGTTTGAAAAGTTGTCTGGAATTGAAAAAATATAGTACACCGAGAATAAAATAGTACACCGAGAAAGAAATAATACACCGTGTCATTCAGTTATAGTACTCCGAATTTGACAAGAATAAAGAATATCGAAATTTTAGTACTAATATCGGAATTGATAGAATATAACCAAAAGACGTGTTAGCTTAGTTGGTTTGTGTGCGTGTGTTAACACTTGATTCGAAAGGTTCTGTGTTCGATTCTTGCTAGCGTCATTTCTGTGTTATTTTTTATTATTACCGAATTGTGCTTATTCCGAATTAGGGATGGCAAAAGCACCCGAAACTGATGGGAAAAACCGAAACCCGAACCGGTTGGGTTCGGGGATGGGTTGGCGGGTTTGGATACGGGTTTAGGTAGAAATATTTTTTTTTCTCGGGTACGGGTTTGGTTGCGGGTTTCGGTAATACCCACCCCGTTTACCCGTATCTGTACCCGTTTACCCGAACCCATACCTGCTTTTATTGCCATTTTTATATAAGGCCAATTTGGGATCCTAGCCTTGTACAAAATATTTGACTACTAGTATTCTAAAAGTTATTTTTATCACCCATATCATGGTAATTACAAACAGTTAGTCACGTCTGACTCTTCAATTCTCGTATCAATTTTTTCATCTTCGAAGTTTATGTCTTAAGGTTCTTCTTTTATCTTTTTTATTTTATCTTTAATGCATTAGTTGTTTGTTTATTTAATTATTTAATTATCCATTGAACTTGTATTCATAGAACTTTGTTAAAGGTTAATCGAATTTTGTAATAGGCAATTTGTTAGATCATTTCAATTTGTAACTTTGATCGAATTTGCTACGAAGACTTGTCCGAGAAGTTTGTTCGAGATACAATACCGAAATTTGCCTTGTCCGAGATCCTTTTTTCCGACAAACAGCACCATCCGATATCGAGCAACACTTGTCGGAATTGACAAACTCGGAAGGAATCAATATTTGTTACCGAATTTGTTACTGAATTTGTTACCGAATTTGTTACCGGATTTGCTTAATCAAATTTGTACTTTTTTCAATATACCAAAATTGTAGTACTCTCATAGAACTTTGTTAAAGGTTAATCGAATTTTGTAATAGGCAATTTGTTAGATCATTTCAATTTGTAACTTTGATCAAATTTGCTACGAAGACTTGTCCGAGAAGTTTGTTCGAGATACAATACCGAAATTTGCCTTGTCCGAGATCCTTTTAACCAACAAACAGTTCCATCCGATATCGAGCAACACTTGTCGGAATTGACAAACTCGGAAGGAATCGAGATTTGTTACCGAATTTGTTACCGAATTTGTTACCGAATTTGTTACTGAATTTGTTACCGAATTTGTTACTGAATTTGTTACCGAATTTGCTTAATCAAATTTGTTAATCGAACTTGTAACATCAAAACAAAACCACAACATAACTTTATCATCTTAAGATCCAAAATCATTTTCACTTCATAACAATCAAATCAATATCATGACTACTCCAATCACAACATCTACAACCGACAGTCAAATGCATAACAACATCATGGCAGCTGGATCAAGAGATCAACCACCAATGCTTACAACGGGAAGATATGCATAGTGGCAATCACGTTTCTTAAGATACACTGATACAAAACCAAATGGTGATGCCTTGAGGAAATGCATTTTAGAAGGTCCATATAAGCTTACTACTGTCACACTCCCAACTGTACCTGCAACAAATGATTCTCCATCAGTTCCAAAATGAACAGCAGTTAAGACACTCCTAGCTGTACCTGCAACAAATGATTCTCCATCAGTTCCAAGCTGATTGGCTAGAGGACATGGATGAAGAGATAGATGAACAAGAATTAGAAGCACATTACAGCTATATGGCAAAGATTTAGGAGGTTCCCACTGTAGACTCAGGAACTGATACTGAGCCATTGGAAAAGGTACAATACGATGCTGAATATAATGTGTTTGCCAATGTGAGACAGCATTCTGAGCAACCTGAATCCATTAGTAACACATGTGTAGTGGAAAAGGTTGATAGTAATGTCATTCCTGATTCACCGGATATGTGTGATAATGATATTCAGATTGACCAAAATGCTGAAGAATGTGATGATGAGCGTGCTGCGCTTGCTAATTTAATTGTAAATCTAACACTTGATACTGAAGAAAACAAAAGGTTTTGAAGCAATTAAAGAAAGCAAACGCATTATTGACTCAAGAATTAAAAGAGTGCAAATCAAATCTTAAGGAGTCTAATACTACTCGGGATAGTTGCCTAATTGTACTTTAAAATAAACAGACTGAGCTTGAGATGTACAAGACTTTAAATGACCGTACAGTTGATTATGACAAACTTGAACGTAAGTTAAATGAAACTCTAGGACTATTAGCTCAAAAAGAAATTGACATAAAAGAAGGTTTAAAACTTAAAGCCTATGAAATTTTAGTTGTTAAAGAGAAACACGATGAGTTAGTCAAACAAAGTTTTTAACAAAGTCACATTACGAAGGTATTGTCAAAGAGAAAACCAAGGTAATAATGGATTTAAAACTTAAGGAAGAAAAAGACATGGACAAAATGATTTCAATGGAAAATTAAAGTTTTTGAATGAAATTGTTTATAAAAGGAATCAATCAATTCAAACCATTCATATGTTAGCTCCTAAGCTCAACATTCAATGTAACCACTTTGCAAATCCAATGTACCTCAAGAAAGCTCAATCTGAAAAGCCATGTTTGTATGAGATCCCAATGATACTTCTTATCTGCAAACAAGATTCGTCCTGTACGTAAGAGACCTGACTCATGAAAAAGAGAGTAATCAAAATTGAATAAAGTCTTAGTGAAACCTTATGATTACATAAAGAAAAATAGTCTTTATGAAAATTTTAAACCAGCGACACGGGAATATCATGATCAGTTGGCACCTACAAATGAAGTAAGAAAGAAAATGTGGAGAAAATCTTTTGTGAAATCAAAAACATCGATTTCTTACCTACTTCAAAATCAATTAGTAAAAGTAGACAAGCTTATAATGTAATGGCGAATAACATAAATCATTTTAGAGAACTTGTTGATCAAGCTTGGGAAAAACATTCTCATGATCATTTTCGTGCACCAACTGCTCATGATATGGAAATCCTAATTAAAAAATGTTTGGTGCATCTTTCCCTAAAGACACAAAATGATAGTTTCAAATTTGTTCATGAACTTAAGCATAATGCATGCTGATTAAATATGGTTGAATCCCTTAAAAAAAATAGACGAACTTGAATCAATATAAACTGATTTTTCAAACATGTATGATCTACTTTTGCGCAAGAGTGTGTTTCACAAGATGTTATGTGTTCTTATTCATCTTTATATGATTTAGATGCTCACACTGAATTGCAATTGCTTATATCTTCATACAGTGAACGAATGTGAAAGTTCTAGCACAAAAGCTTTCTAACAACAAAAACTGTTAGTAAAGAAGTTTTATAATGAGCTTTTACGAGTTTTGCTAATTAGAAAAGACACTCGGATTTCTCTTGACTTTCTTACAACATTGTCAAGAACAAATTACAAATGACATAGTTTGCAAAGAAAAAGCGTCAACTTTAAAAGAACGTGAACAATATTTCAAAATACAAGATTTGAAAGCTCAAACGCAAGACAAGAACATTGCCATAAGTGAGTTAAAGAAACTCACTGAGTAACGCAAAGGAATTCTGTGGAAACTAAACTTTGGATAAACCCATATGTTGTTGACAACCAAATGCTCAAAGGATTCAAAACTATCAGTTTAAGCAACCGACTCTGTTTTTCAGACCTCTGAGAGAAAAGTTTTTCAAGACAAGTCTGTTCCCAAAACTAATGTGCAGAGGGTTTATCAAAACCAAACACTACACAGATTTTCCTCAATAGCAAGGCAAGATGTAAGAAACACAAATGGAATAAAACGCAGGCATGTATCGAATTGACACTAGGACAACACAAACTAGAGCACCACAGTTGTCTACTTCTAAGAATACTAATCCTCGCATGTCTACCTCTACAAGAGTAATTAACAGATTTAGTGTTAGCAGACCACAACTTAGGAGCACTCAAATGAAAGATAAGGTCGTGCCAAACAATAGTCAAGTGAAGTTTAAGAAGACTGAAGTAGAAGACCACCATAGGATTTCTAGTATTTCTAATAAAACAAAGTCTGTAACTACGTGTAATGACAGTTTAAAATCAGAACTTCGAATGTAATGCTTTTGTGCTACTTGTGGAAAAGAGGGTTATTTGAATCATGATGCTTGTGTTTCTAAATTTTTGAATGACGTGAATGCTAGAACTAAAAAGCCTACAATAGGGAATATTAGTACTAGACAACCTAAAAGTCAAGCGAACAAATCTGTTGCAACATCCCCTAAGAAAACAGTTGCATTATAATCCACTATCTAGAAATCTAAGAGTTACTATAGGATGCTTTATAAGAAAACTAGTAAGGCGTGAAAATGGTGGATAGCATTAACAAGCCCCATCAGGGAATAATGGGTTCCTAAAACTAAGAATTAAAATGTGAAAAAGTGAGTTAGCTTTGCCATAGATAATGCATCTAGGATAACTAATGTCTTGAAACTCACAAATTCTTTAGGATCCAATTTGTCAAATGTTCCATCGTCCTTTAATTCTCTTACAGATTGTTCAACTCATCCTATTCATTATTGACTCTGGATGCACAAAGCATATGACGGGCAATATAAAGCTGCTGTGCAATTTTGTTGAAAAATATCTGGGTACCGTTCGTTTTGGCAATGATCAATTTGCTCCAATTATTGGCTATGGAGATTTGGTTCAAGGAAATATCACGATCAACAGGGTTTATTACGTCGAAGGACTCAATCACAATCTTTTCTCGGTTGGTCAATTTTGTGATGCGGATTTGGAGGTTGTTTTCTGGAAATCTACTTGTTTTGTTAGAGATCTTCAAGAAACGATTTACTCACCGATAATCGTGGATCTGATCTCTATACAATTTCTCTTCAAGTAACCACTTCATCAACTCCAATCTATTTCATGGCTAAAGCCTCACCAACTCAAGCATGGTTATGGCATCGAAGACTTTCTCACTTAAATTTCGTCAACAATAACTTGCTTCGAAGAATGAATATCGTGATTGGTTACCAAAACTGAATACGTCAAGGATCAACTATGTTCCTCTTGTGAATGAGTAAAGCAAAAAGAAGTTCATTCAAGACAAAGGCTGTTTCAAGTTCAAAAGGACGGCTAACATCGCTCCTATGGACTTATGTGCCTATGCCAAGTTGAAAGCATCAATGGAAAAAAGACATTCTGTAATTGTGGACCGACTACTCAATATACTTGACTAATTTATATATCCTAGGTGAACACCAAATTTCTAAAAAGTTTCTCAAGATGATTCAACGCAATCTTCAAGCTCAAGTGATTGCTGTTCGAACTGACAGAGGTACAAAGTTCTTAATAAAGACACTCCATGCATATTTCAAAGAAGAAGGAATTAAGCATCAACAGTCTACTCCACCGATCACCTGGAACAGAACGGCGTGTGTCAAAGATGAAACCGTAACTCTGTTGAAGGCTGCTCGAACGATGCTTTCAGCTTCTAAACTTCCTTTGTTCTTTTAGGCTGAAGCAATTGCAACCACATGCTATACTCAAAACAAATAAATTATAATCCCGACACATGAGAAGAATGCATATCACATCATCAATGACAGAAAACCTTTAATCAAACACCTTCACATCTTTGGTTGCACCTGTTACTTGACCATAGATGGTGAAAATCTTGACAAGATGAAAGAAAAAGGGGATCCGTGCATTCTGGTAGGATACTCCACTCATTCTAAGGGATATAGAGTTTACAACAAGAGAACCCAATTGATAGTTAAATCCATACATCTTAGATTTGATGATATCAAAGAGATGTCTAAGACGTCTGTTGCTAATAACACTTCAGGCCTCATTCTCCAACGAAAAAAGGCGTCAGATTATGACAACTCTGGCCTTGCGCCCCAACTACAAAATGTTTCTCCTTTAGCAGATACAACAGCTCCGTCACAACAAGAGTTGGATCTTCTATTCGGTCCTCTATATGATGAATTTTTCACTGCAGGTACTTCAAGTGTCAACAAGTCTTCTTCTCCCACCAACAATTCTACTCAACAAGACACACAGCCTACAACAAATATTCAACCTACAACAGAACCGACAACTCCAATAAATGTCAATGCTGAGGAAAAAAATTACTAATCAAGCAGCAGATACACAGTTCCAACAAAATGAATTTATCAATCCTTTCTATACACAGGTACTAGAAGTTGTTGAGTCATCCTCACGCAATATTGATAATTCAAATATGCATACCTTCTATCAACCACACGATTCTGAATATCGATGGACCAAAGATCACTCGCTAGAACAAGTTCATGGAGATCTATCCAAGCCAATGCAAATAAGACGACAACTTGCAATAGATCCTGAAATATGTGTGTTCACGCTCACCGTGAGTACAGCTAAACCGAAAACCATTAAGGAAGCAATGGTTGATTCTGCATGGATAGAGGCAATGCAGGAAGAGCTTCACCAATTCAACAAATTACAAGTCTAGGAACTCATTGACAAACCCTTTGGAAAGACTGTAATCAAGCTAAAGTGGTTATGGAAGAACAAAAAGGATGAAGATCAAACTGTAATTCGTAATAAGGCACGACTTGTAGCTAAGGGATATGCTCAGGAAGAGGGCATTGATTTCGAGGAATTGTTTGCACTAGTTGTTAGCTAGGAAGCAGTTCGGATTTTTGTTGCCTACGCTGCATACAAGTCTTTTCTAATCTACCAGATGGACGTTAAAACGTCATTTCTTAATGGTCCACTGAAGGAGGAGGTTTATGTTGCACAACCAGATTGGTTCGTTGATCCTGATCATCCAGAATATGTTTACCGTCTAAGGAAAGCTCTATATGGATTGAAGCAAGCTCTGAGAGCCTCGTATGATGAACTCTCAAATTCCCTAATGTCCAAAGGTTTTACTAAAGGTACCATTGACCCTACTTTATTCACGATAAGATACGGGGATGACATTCTACTTGTGCAAATTTATGTCGATGACATTATTTTCGGGTCTACAAACCTAAAATTTTCTAAAAGATTTGAAAAATTAATGCACAGTAGATTTGAGATGTCCTTAATGGGGGAAATGAAATTCTTTCTAGGACTTTATATCCACCAATCCCCACGAAGTATCTTTATCAACCAGTCCAAGTACGCATTGGAAATACTTAAAAAAATGCTATGGATAAATGTGATAGCATTGGTACACCAATGGCTACTAAACCTAAACTGGATGCAGACTTGAGTGGAAAACTCGTAGACCAAACTGACCATCGTAGTAAAATTGGGTCACTCATGTATCTGACATCTAGTAGACCAGACATAGTGTAAGCAGTATGGTATTGTGCACGTTATCAAGCAAGACCGACTGAAAAACACCTCAAAGAAGTTAAAAGGATGTTTCGATACTTAAAGGGTACCATTAATATGGGACTCTAGTATCCAAAGGATTCTGGCTTTGAACTAACAGCTTTTTCAGATGTCGACCATGCCTGATGTCTTGATACTCGCAAAACCACTTCTGGAGGAATACAGTTCCTAGGTGATAAGTTAGTCAGCTGGATGTCAAAGAAGCAAGACTGCATTGAAATGTCATCAGCGAAAGCTGAGTACGTGTTGCAAGTTGTGCTCAAGTAATGTGGATGAGGACACAGCTTAAGGATTATGGCTTCAACTATAACAAAATACCATTGTATTGCGACTCTCAGTCAGCCATAGCAATCTCATGCAACCCCGTGTAGCACTCCCGTACCACACACATCTATACTCGCTACCATTGTATCAAGGAACAGGTTGAAAATGGTATAATTGAATTGTATTTTGTCATAACTGAATACCAATTATCTGACATGTTTACTAAAGTCTTACCCGAAGATAGGTTTCAGTATCTTGTTAGACGAATTGGTGTGAGATGTTTGACTCCAGTAGAACTGGAGGTTTTGGCAAATGAATCTACTTGATATATTCTTCAAACATCAACTTTTAAATATTTTTGAGAAAAGAAAACTACAAAAATATAAAACCTATAAAACCAAAAACAAAAATATAAAATTTCAAAAAGAAAATAAAAAATCAGAAAAACAAAAAAAATTTCAAAAAAGAATTTTCTGGACATGTCTCTTGGATTCAATAACATTTACGTAACTAAATGACGATTAATATTGTCACGGGTATGTAAATGATGTTCGAGAAAGAGTTCAAATGCTTTCAAAACATGTCATTTCTAATTTTCTTTATGACTTGTAATCGCTCTCAGATTGCAACTCGGACCCGAATGACAAAGGAGAGTGTACGTTTCAGTGCGCTTATCCTTAGCGTTAGAAGAGAAGTATTCTAACGTGAGGTTTTTCAAAAGGTTGAACACATTTCACAAAAAGTGATTTAACAATTATGGTATTTTTTAAAATTGTGTGTTCAACACTCCAGCCCTCACAAAGTTTTCAAAGACAATTCTTTTCCAACAAGTGGTTTCATTTTTATAAATGAGTCAATGTTTGAGAGGGAGTTTTTCGAAAAACAAAGTTTTAATGATTTTGGATACATCATCTCATGACAATTCTTATGTATTCAAAACATTATCAAAAGTCTCTTAATAACAACTCAGTAATAATAATGACAGCTCAATAGAATGTTCGTTATAAGATGACCTAGTGTTTGAGCACAATTTTTCAAGAATTCTTCAATGACATTTCATAATCTTTCAAAATTATGTGCTCAACACTGCCTCAACCTCAATTTTATATTCATTTTACAACTTGGTATCATTTTTTTGGTGTCAAACATATGTAAAATTGAGGGGGAGCAAGAAGTTAAGTTCTACATAACTCATGCTATAACAGTTTTCTCCCCACGAGATGTTCATGATAAATTTTAATCACTTGGTATTTCAAAGACTAAATAAATTAGTATTTAAAATAAGAGGAGAAATGTAATTAAAATGTGATCTTGAAAATAATAAGTGATCTAAACGACTCAAAGTGCTTTATACTCTATGGAAAAAGGTTTTATGGTTACAATCTTATACCCAACAACATCTTAATTCACGACGATTCTGAAGTCATAAGGTGGTTAGGTTAGGTATTATTCCTATGATCCAACCAGAACCGGAGGGATCTACCTAAGGACAATCCATAGTTAGAAATAGCAGTCCTTAGGTATGATTGGAGAAGAATGAGAAACGAGAATAATGCCGACTAAGACTAAGCTAACACTGGAACAATCACAACAAGGTGTTAGTAATGACGTCTTGGTAAGCATTGAAGGGGTTGAAGAATGAAAAAGAAATGTATGGATAAAGGGTGAAAACAAAGCAGCCCTCCACACACTGTAGGCAGAAACCGAGTCAATACATAATCTATCAGATTCACAAAGATGAATTCTGGTATTAAAGACAAGACATCATGGATCTAGTGATGCATTGCACAACCCTTCCCTGCCATTCAAGTTTCTTTCAAAAGATACTTGTCTCATTTGTCACGGAGATACACACGACTTCTATTGACTTTCTCACTCTGAGTTAGTTGATATTGAATAGGTGGAAGTCTGCTCCAGCCTCCGAGTACTAAAACCAAAATGCACAAATCGAGTCTAGAGCCAAGAGATCAATAAATAAATCTCATTAGGACACATTCTATGACAAACACTTGTTGAACACCAATAAGTTCACAAGCTATTAACAAGAGTCCTACGCATTATCCTTGTGATTTTGCCAGAACATCCGAGTGATACTCTTTAGTATTCACAGTGACGATGGAAATCCTTCTAGAGCCATCATCAAACAAGCTTTGTGGTAGGTGACTTGCGAGATTCTATATGAATCAAACTTGTGTCAACTGGTTATCGATTCGATCCAGTAAATGAATTGACAGTTTAATCAGAAAGATAGCAACTATTTGATTCACTCTTACCATGTTGTCTGCTTTAAGACACTCAGGTAACGAGAATGGCTAGTGCAGCTGCGAAACCCTGTCAAAAAGATTCATTTGAATTCTACCCGATCACAGGCAGTATTTATACTAATTAACGGGGAACCATAGTTATTGCAACCTTATTCGACGAAGTGACAAAGACACTCTCATCCATATCTGTCGATTATCACTAACGTAAACCTGCATGTTACACGGTGGTGGCGGTACCTCTCTCTAACTGATTCAGATTCATTACCACATACTCATGCTCATACTACAAAGACCTACTATAAGAATCAAGATTCAAGAAATCTCAAGAATTAAAGACAAAGACTTTCGCAAACGTAGATATTCAAGATCTTCCCTCAAGATATCAAGATTATCAAGACAATGATTGTCAAGGGAGATTGTTAGCAAGCTTTCAAGATGATGCATAGTATGAGCATGTTGGTCAAGACACAAGATCGCAAGATGGCAAAGACGATAAAGACAAACAAGGAAAAGATTTAAAGATCTCAGAATCAAAGATGAAGTCGAAAGACAATGACAAAGGCTCAAGATTAAAGATCACTCAGCATGAAGGAACAAGCCTACAACAAGATAAAGACCAAGACTCAATAACTCAACGACAAAGCAATCTCCACAAATCCAAGGAAACAAGATTCAAAGACCTCGCTTCGGGGGAGATTGTAAGCCTCAAAATATTAAGTCAAGCAAGGAAGCTTCGGTCATTATGTATTATTTTTTGTAATGGGCTAAGTAAGGGTAACGAGCTCGTAAATGTAATCTAATATTGTATGTGTTTCAGGCTTAAATCCAAGTTAACCCGAGCCCGACCCATTAGTATTTTCTAGTCATCCCATTAGGCTTATAGAAGCCGGCCCAAAAAGCCTAAACCTATGCATCACCCTAGGTTATGAGAAACTATAAATACCCCTCTCCATACCATGGAGAGGGTGTTGGTTGTCTTACTTGTTTTATGAGTTTGTACAATCCACCATCCTTTCTTTCTCTCTCTAAATTCTATTCTACTTTCTCTCTCTAATTTCTATATTTTATTTCTCTCTTTATTTTCTATAAAGATGATGTGAATTGAATATGTAAGGTAATTATTGGGATAACAGATTGGCAATCGAGTTCTAAGGCATAAGAAATCGATCAGAAAACTGTAGAATATTATATGTTGTTCTATATCAAATGAGACCATAATCTGGTTATAAATAACCACCGAAAAAATAGTTATTTTTGGTTATTTAGTAACCACCAAAAAGTAGTTATTTTCAGTTATTTAGTAACCACCGAAAAGTAGTTATTTTTGGTTATTTCCCAACCATCACAATTCTGTTATTTCCAAACCATCACAATGGTTATTAAAAGACACATGTCAATTATTTTTGGTTTTGGCAGATCTAAAGAATATTATTCTTTGTATACTGCCCTTTGACCATGTGTCTTTATTGTTGCGATATCAAGCTAACTATGACGAGTGTGCACTCCGCACCTCTTGACTCATCTTGAGCCAAACTTGCATAAGGCCATTGGTCTCAAGTAAAACACATTTACCTAAAATGATAGTTGATAACACTAAAATTACCAACATTCCTCCCCCATTTTAGTGTAATCCTTGATTTACTAAAATACACAAAACGAACCAAACTCATGCATAAATGAAAATGTCACTTTGGATGAATTTCTACTTAGTATATTACACATTCCAGAAATTCAAAAATTAGGGTGTCGCTTAGGATTAAACCCTTTAATTCATATGAATACCCGAAGATAATATACACATAAGTTACAGTAATACTCCAAAAGTTTATAAACTTGACACTATTATATAGCCATGTGTCCATATCCTTATATGAGCATATAAAAGCCAAGTTCAAAGCTTCTTGAAGTGACAAAACTTCATGCTCACATAGGTAGTTTTTTTATTCTTGCACCTGCACATGCAGTTTTTCAAAAGAACTATTAAGAAGTTGAACTTCAACCTAACATAATCTGCAGAACCAAGCACATACCTTGGGATGATTGAGTTGAATGTGCTCCAATCACTAAAAATGAGCTTTCCACATTGAATTCAGCTCCCAACGTTAGCTGGGAGGGAATTGGGTGTCTCATCGTTAGAGATTTTGGTGGACTTTAATCCCATCCCTATAGCCGACTTGTGCACTAAGTCTCGGGCTAATCCTTTTGTCAAGTGATCCACCAAGTTTTGTTGAGATCAAACAAAATCCATGGAAATCACCCCAATTGTAATGACCTCACAAACCATACTGTGTCTAACACCTAAGTGTCTAGACTTTTTATTGTATATTTGACAATATGCCTTAGCCAAAGTGGCTGCACTATCACAATGCATAAAAATATGAGAAATTGGTTTTGGCCACAATAGAATCTCATATATCAGTTTCCTCAACCATTCTGCCTCTTTTCCTACTTCAGCTAAAGCTACAACTCTGTTTCCATTGTTGAGTCAGTAATACAAGTTTGCTTCTTGGAAGCCCATGAAATGGCACCTCCACCAAGTAAAAATACCCAACCAGTAGTAAAAGTATGATCTTTTGAATTAGTTATCCAACTTGCATTAGAATATCCTTCTAAAACTGAAGGAAACCTAACATAAATAAACCATAATCTTTGGTTTTCTTTAAGTACCTGAATACCCTCACTATAGCATGCTAGTGTAGGATTACTAGGGTACCTACTCAATTTACCCACGGTATAAGCAATATCTTGTCTTGTGCTTGTCATTGCATACATCAAGCAACCAATTACTCTAGAGTACTCAAGTTAATCTACATCTATTGCCTGTATTAGGCATATGTTTGATAGTCAGATCTAAAGGAGTGCTGACTGGACAACAATAATCACATTTGGACTTCTTGAGTATTTTCATATATAATGTAATTGATTAATTGTTATACCTTTGTCCTCACGTTTAATCCTTATACAAAGGATCATGTCAACCTCCCCCATGTCCTTCATGGAGAAATTTGATGAAAAAAACTCTTTCGTTTTATCCACTTGATCTTGATTAGTCCCAAAGATCAATATGTCATCAACATATAAGCAAATGATGACTCCTTTACTGGATTTATCAAATTTGCAATATACACACTTGTTAGACTGGTTTAGTACAAACCCACTAGATAAGACAACTGATGATATCACAAATCAAGACCCATATGAGTTTCTAAGAAAGAACTAGAGAGAGAAAGGATGGTTGACACTTGTAGAGAGAGAAAAAGAGAATAACATAAGATGTGTGTTCTTACAAATGACCAACACCCTCTCTAAGGCATGGAGAGGGCTTATATACTCTTACATATGGACGGCAAGCCCATGGTTAGTCCATGGACTTGGCTCGGTTAGCTTACACATAACCGAAAGATTGACTACGAGCTACAATATACTATTTTGGTAGTGACTGAGTCTTTTCTCGATTCCTAACAATCTCCCCCTAAGGGAGGTCACTCCAAGTTAACAAACTTTAATCCTATCATTCTACGAATGTCTTCGTTCTTGCTCGTAGTCTTGATTTATGGCTCTTTATCTTGCATTAATATGTAGTGAGCTTAATCTTGAGCTTGCTCCTACTTGCATAATAAACTGTGATCATGAGCTTCTTTGAGATCATCAGCCAAACATCATCTCTTAGTGTTATCTTGTAATCTTTTGCCTCCTTGTGATCTTGTGACCTTCGGACCGACATGCTCATACCTTTCTTTATCTTGAAAGCTATTGGATTATCTCCGTTGGATTGCTTCATCTTGAACACATAATGACGTCAAGGAAGATCTTTTAAGTAACATAGTAGCGAAAGACTTGAGTAACATGTACTTTAGATTTCATCATATCTTTATATTTGTCGATCGAGTATGAGCATGCGGTTATGAACTTGACTTTGCTGGACGAGGAATCTCCATCTCCATTTTTACATAAACCTGTAATAAAATAGTTAGCAATAAAGCTTGTAGACGAATATGGATTTGTCATTCATCCGGGTTTGGTTGGATTAACCTTTGGTTCCGTGAGGACCGACCTGTGATCAGGTAGATTCAAATTAGGAAGAAACTCCTTAACAAGATTTCCAGCATAAGCATAAGATCTTCTAATGTGTGAGCATCGGAATCACCTTACTAGCTTGTTCTCTTTACCAAAATGTCTTAAAGCAAACAACACGATAAGAGTGAATCGGTTAGTTACTATCTTACCGATTAAATTGTCAATTTATAATCTGGACCGAATTGATATCTAGTGTCACACGTTTAATCCATATAAGATCTCACAAGTCACCTACCGTAGAGCTTGTTAGATGTTGGCTCTGAAAGGATTTCCATCGTCATTGTGAATACTTAAGTATCACTCTGATGTTCTGGCAAGATCACGTGGATAATGCGTAGGACTCTTGAAATTTTTACTTGTTTTCATAGTGTGTGAAGAATAAGTGAATGGTAGATAGTGTCCTAGTGATATTTATAGATGATCTTTTATGGCTCAAGACTCAATAGTGCACTTTGATTTTAGTAATCAAAGGCTAGTGTTGACTGCCACATTTTCAATACCATCCACAATCTCCTTGTCCGGCGGAGAACCTCACAACGACGCTTACAATTTATCTGGTACAAAGCTAAAAATACCGGGTTCTAACACCTGTAGAACCAACCTTACGTCGCTTACACTTGTTCTGGTACAAAGCTAAATATCGGGTTCTAACAAAGGTAGAACCAACCCAAATACTATCTACACTTTACAAGGATGATGTTTATGTTTACAATAAATAAGTGATGTACAAGAATCAATATAATGATTTTGGAATGATGATGAAGACAAGCAACAAGTAAACTTGGGGCTTGATAGTCTTGTATGAAAACTTGGTAATATCTTCTTCTAAAAGAGGATCACCAAAAATGAAATATAAAAGAGAGTTTGATCTAAGATCAAAGGTTAGATAATGCTATGAGAATGTATGAGAAGGGGTAAAGAAACTATGAGAAGGGGCGAAGAAACTATGAGAAATTGCTTGATATTTATAGGCAAAAATGGCTATTTCTCACATGGATCTGGTGTATCCCTTCCAAAAGGGATCCGGACAGTGTTAGGCAAGGGATCCGACCCACTAAAATGCAAAATTAGATTTTGTATATCAAATCTCTAAAAAACTTGTTTGATCTTCCAAAATCTTATCTAGATATGAAAAGATTTTGATGTGACAATACATAAAAGTCAACTATATGTATGATGTCATGCATGATGTAAAATGTATTTTTAATTTAGGCAATTTTTAAAAATTGATGTGTAAGTAACTTTGTGTTGCGTGTATAATGTAAAGTTTTGTAAAAATAATTGTGTAGATACTTATGTGTAAGTACTAAAATAGTTTATTTTAAAGTATGTAGTTTGATGTATGATATTTGTATTGAGTTAGAAAAATATTGGCTTAAAACTTATGTATTTTATTTTCTACTTATAATGATTTTATGATTGTTATCGACAAAATATAGATAGATCGTAAAATATAAATAAACGTTTTTATGGCATATTTGTATTAACACGTTCGATATCTTTTTAGTATAGCTCAATCTCCATTTTGTACATATATGTAAGTTGCTAGGAAGAAAAGTTACAAACGGTTACGAGAATACCTCGGTTAGATTACGTACATCTGAGTTAAAAATAATTCTTTCAAAATAACCCGAATACAAAAAAGGTTATCCATCTACCCATTTATTAAGTCTTTCGCGTAAAAGAGTAGAGCTCAAATAGTTTATAAATGTTTGTGGTATGTTATATCGTATATAATCCGTGTAACACTCTATAAGATTAGTAAAAGATTATATGTGTAACGCACTAGAATGTTTTACAATAACAAATGAGAACTAGATGCATTATTTGTATCACATCAAAATTGAAGTATTGGCAATAGAAAAACCTTTTTTATGCATCCTTTAAATATTTACACATAGAGAAAAGTAATACTCCGTATAGTTTCATCAGAGAGAGATCAAATATGGATATAGAGTATCCACCCTACAAAAATAAGAAAAAAGAGGAAAAAACAATCAAGTTATATGAGCTTCGAAAATAGTTTTTTCCTGTATAATGTGACAGTATTCTAGTTAATTAACCTTTTGAAACTATAGTTTTCTCATTAATCCACTTTAAGTTACTTCGTGACTTTTGTTGTCACAATCCAAATTTTGAAAACTGACATTACAACTAAATTATTAGTAGCAATGGTTTATAATGTTAAACTAGAGTTAAAAAATGTACTTCACCATTTCATATGCAATAACTTTTTTTGAAACTGCTTTTTAACGTGTCATACTTTCTACTAGGTTAAAAAAATATAGATATATAATCATATAATATATGCGTCAACTTAATGCTTTTATTATTAATTTTATTTTTTCAGAAGACATTATGATTCTTATGTTTGAATAGATAAACAACTTATTATAAATTTAGCATTTATAAAAGTACTTTACTTATAGTAGATTTTATGATTTAAAGTAGTAAGTTAAGGTTAGTTAAACTAAACACACAATATCAAGTTTTAGTTTGAGAAAAATATTAAATATTATTAAGTTAAGGTTTTAAGATATTAATTTGATACCTTTAAGTTTATTTATATTAAAAGGAGAAAGTTTTAATTTGTATACTAGTCCTCTCTATTTAAAAAAACAAGATTCAATTTGCAATTTTATCAAATGCTTGTTCACCATTGCTCGTTGGACCTTATGTTGATGGAAAATGGGTCGTACACAAGCACAAGTAAAGAGGTGTAACAAAACATGTGTCGTACACACACATACAATTGTGTTGTTCGTTTTTGTTAAGATGGTCATTATCTGTTGAGTGCGCTGATTGAGCTTATTTTACATATTTTGGAATTAATATAGTTGTTAAATGTATGATGAGACCATACCAATTAAAAATGTAAGATGAGCGGGTATGGTAAAAAAAGGGGTTTGCCAGTTATGCACCTTAAAACTTACCAATTAGTACCAAATTAAAAAAAATAGTAAAATAAAAAAAATGATCATATGTACATCTCAAAGAGTTTGACCCCATATGTTGAATTTATAATACCATAAGGATATCATCTTTGGTTTTGAGTCTTTTGATGTCGTCTCATGTTTTAGCTAGGTGCAAGTCCCATGATTATAATGAACTGCTACATTTATAACGAATCATAATATATGATCTTGAAATCTGCAATCACACCGTATATGCGTTTTTGCTATGTTATATTTTGCATAAACATAGATATATCTTTTACTATTGAAAGTGATGCAATTGAGGGTACTAATGTACAAGCTTGTGGAAGGAACACCAATTTCTTTTGCTTGTATTTAAGTTCTAAAATCGTTGTATAAATATGGGAAAGAAAGCAAAAGAGGTGTATTTGCAAAAAGGCGTCATTGTTCACGTCATGAGCCCAACTCACACTTTATATGTATTTGATATGGAGTGTGTCAGGGAAGAAAGTGTGCATGCATAGGTGGACGAGGTGAATGTGCTACACGTATAAGGATTGGGACTAAAAGATGTAAAATAAAGCTTCATGGGACGCGAATATAGGCTCCCTAATGGGTATGCCTCGATTCGTGCAACCCATTACACACTTTTGAAGTGTATTGTTGTTAGTGTTGATGGACACTCGAGAGAAGAAACAAAATACTGAGTGAGAGTTGAGGGCTTGGGGCTGATTTGAATGGAAATAAGAAGGGGATGTTAAGGGCATGGGGCCTGATGGAACGAAGAAGGAAAAAATGGAATTCGATGACGCTTGTGAGGGAGCCGACCAGTTTGAAAATGCACAATTTGTGAAAAGTGTGAATAATATGTAAAAAATGTGAACAATTTGATGTTTTAGTATTCTTTTAATGGTAAAAATTATGAAAGATGTCTTGTTGTGGTTTCATCATTTTCTAACGCACAAACAGAAAGGTAACGAACTATTAAAACCTTGCTTAAGTAGTGACTTCACAACAATTGAGTGAAGTTAAACGCCCTTAACCCCCCAAACTCGTAAAACTTGTTTTTATATACTAATCCGATTCACATATGTTTTCACATTGACTTGACCGACGGTTGCGGACACTAGCCGTAAACTCACCTTAAATTTGTTTAGGCATTCCTTTTTACTTTCACTATGCTTCCACAATCACTAAATCACAAAAACATTTTTAAACACTATTCTTAAATCATTATATCATAAATTAAGCATAAGCTTCTTTCTAAATATAGGAAACTTGGTCTATATCGGTCCATTCTGCCAAACACTCCACATAACTACTAACATGAACTAGTCATTAACCTTTTATAACCTCGTGACATGAATCATATTAATTCCATACCGTGATTTCTATCATATTTCTCCATACATAAAATCATAACATAATCATCTATAAACATCACTAATCATGTCCATAACATTTAAAACACCATAACATCATAAATCACTAATTAAACATGAGCTCTTTAAAATCCTCAATTCATCATAGAACCATTTCATACATAAAACATCATCTTTATTCACGATTTATCATAAATTAAAGCTAGGTTAACTAAAAACCCACTTTACATTATAACATTCAATTTAATTAAAATCTTAACAAGAACTTGCACTTACCTTCAATGGAGAACCAAATTTAGATAACAGTTGTTTGGATAAAGCTTATTTGGTCTAACAAATGCACCTGTGTATTTTTAGGCTATATGATATATGAGCCACATTGTGATTATTTTGTGTCTTTTTGTTGAGCTACTCTTGATCTTTTTATTTAGGCTATTCAGGATTGACCAAAATGATTATATTAATATTAGAATAAAAGGAGTAAAAAAAATTGACATATGCTTGCAGGAGAATGTTATGTGAAAGAAATCAACATGTGCAATTTGTATATGAATTTTTTTTAACAATTTTTTTTTTTGTCCTAACACTTCTTTTTTTATAGAACCCTTTACTTGATTTCTCCCCATACTTCTTCTGACCCTTATTAATGGATCTACTTTATATATTGAGCGTAATCTAAATACAAAGCGAACAATATTTCAGGCTATGCGTTTGTCGGATCATGCAACTCTTTTATCTCAGGTTCGTTGCTATTTCCAATGTAAGGTGTTCGTTATTTTGCGCTCTTTAATGACATAACATCTAATTTTTTCATTGTTTGTAGATGAAGTGAGCAGCGAAATACCCCAAAACCGTTGAGTATTGAAGATCTTCATGGTAAACGTAGTAATCTAACTTTTCTTTTTTTGTCGTGTTTATATAATTTCATTTTAAGAGTATAGCAAAAATCTAACTATTGTTGTGATTTTTAAATGTGTTAGAAAAGGCGTACAACGTTTGGAAAAAAGTTATACAATAAAATTGTAGCTCCAATGCCATCCACAAATGACAACATCCATGTCCTAGACATCGATTCGCTCAATTTTGCTATGAAACAGTGTGTTTTTTGACACTGTCTCGGCACAAAAATGTTTGTTTTTGTTTTTGTCGCCCTGAACTATAAAATGAAGAACATACCTCTTTCCGACACTAAGTTGCCCTACAATATCTTTGACTTATCGTACAAGACATATTTAGATTTTTTTTATTAGATTTTATGTATTGTGATTTCATGTTAATAGCGTATACTAAATATGTAGATGAATTTCAAAAGTTTTACCGTAAATGATAAACACATGTATCATATAATAAATCATTATTGATACATTACTCTTGAATTCCACAATTTTTGGAAATCATGAAATTTTATCGGATATTGTGGTCCGCCGCGACGCGCAACCGCATGCTCCTCTTTTATTTATAGAAAAACATCAATTAATATTTTTTAATAAGAGAACACTTTTTTTTACTTGGGTTTGTAACTTTTGTAAATGGTGAAAACAAATGTTTTGAAAACCCCGGTCTTCCAATCGACCTGTATAAGCACCTGTGGTTTACCGGTTCACACCGGTTCGACCGCGCGCGTGTCCAAACCCGGTCCTTATTCCACAACAAAAAAATAAAAAAATATTTCTAATGATATAAAAAATAAAAAATATATATATAAATCATGAATATTTTATATATTGAGCCTAAAAACCATATACTAACAAATATAACATGTAAAAAATAAAATTATGTCACACGTATATGTAATTAACTTGCTTTATTTGTAAAAAATAATGAAAAAGAACAAAATAGGTCCGGTTTAATTTGACCCGTTTTCCGATCAAAACCGGTTCAACGGTTCAACAGGCCTGGTCGAACCGGGTTTCAGTGAAAACTATATATTTTTTTTCTTTTAATCGTAATTAATCTATCTTAAACAATTTGTTTGGTTAGAATAAAAGAAAGACGACCGGTTTGAACCCGGGTTGTGGTAGTCGGTGAAAGCTGTAACTAATCAGAAAAGAAAAAAACGCTGTCATGTTTTGTGAATCCAATTATCAAGGTATCATTTCTTGTTTTTTTTTACATTGAAATTATCGAATATTAGGTTAAATCAAAGCTTTTGTACCTTGATGTTTTCATCTTTTGAAAATGCTCCCTCTGCATATGTGCATTGATTATCGTAAGCCTTTTTCACATATAAGGGAGAAGCTAGCACCTAAGTCCTTTTAGATCACATTTATTCAATGTTGCAAAAATCGGTCTAGGCGGCCTTGTAATCGCAATTAATCGCTACTCGGCCATACACCTTGGAAAATAAGGCAAATCGGGTGAAAAATCGGTCTGGTAAAAAATCGGTCAAATCGGACAAAAATCGGTCAAATCGGCCTAATCGGTCAACGAAAGTCAAACATTTTTTTTTACAATGTGACTTTGAATTGTTAACTATTAACTTTTATTATCTATGTCTATGTTTTGAACAATGTAACTTTGAACTCATTTAATTTTAGTGTATTTAAAGTGTTGTATCCATCTCATACAAGTAACTTTGAAATTTATATATAAAATTTGCAAAACCGATTAATCGCGCCTAGACCGATTACAGGCTACAGGGTGGTTGATCGCCCGGCTAGCGACTCGTGATTTTGGCAACATTGTGTTTATTAGTTGCATAGTTTTTAATCACATTTCTCCCCTTATCCATAATGTTAAAATCTTTTGATATTTGGGATATCAATTGATTAAGACTGTGCGAGGGAGAGATATTACTAATTAGCAAGCTTATTCGGAACATATTGATTCTCCCCCTCAATTGTTGAGGAAAGGATATAGTGTTAAGTACATATTTGAAAGATTTTGAATTTAATGAAAAATTCATGAAAAATTATACTTAACACATATATACTTATTTCTGTACACTACATATTTATATATTATACAAGATAGGTTATAAGACAGCACCTGACATGTTTAAACCAAGTATGACGTAGTCATACTGTCCTTTGCAGCAGTCGTTTGTCCGTCTTTGTTTTAGTGCCTCCAACCAACACTTCTAAGCTTCACAGAACCCGTCTTTTAAACAGCAGATTGATGAGGTGTCATTTTATACACTTTTTCAGGGTCATTTAACCCCCTAAATCATGCAAATATGCCCAGATTATGCGCTTAATCATTTGTTTTCATGTTTTTAGCACTTGGATGGCTTTTGGAAGAAATACACGTGACTTGGGCTCAATTGGAGAAGAAACAGACAAGACTACGACTTTACACCAACTATTTTGAAGAAAATCATACAAAGCATGGAGACGGCGTCGTGAGTTCCAAGCGACGGTGAGACGGCGTAGTGAGTTCCAAGCAACGGTGAGACGGAGTTGTGAGTTCCAAGCGACGGTGTAACGATTTATCAAGCGACGGCGTCATGGATTTCTAGACGGCGTCAAAACGAAGCCGACTTAAAGAAACCCTAGAAGACCATTGCGGCACGACAGCGTCAGGAACATAAAGCGACACCGTCGCGCTTGTTTTCCTATATATACAAATCCGTTTTTAGGGTTTTAAGTATGTAACTTTTGGGAGACGAACCCTAGTTTTAGAAGACGATTTTAGCAGCCTTTGGGCTCGTTTTTAGGGTGTCAAAACCCTCTTGTAACAGCCTTAACTGCATGATTTAATCAAGTGAAGTTCATTATCCCTTATCACTTAATATGTCTATGTGTTTTGTGATAGATTCTTGTTCTTCTTCTTTATTTGCCATGCAAGGCTAGATCTATTAGTATTTACTTATGATTGCATGAAACTTAGATTGTAGATCATTTTAATGTTACTTCTTATGATGGATGTGCGCGTTGGGCTTTAGAAAACTAGCCATAAGATATTAAATTGGCATAGACGTCTAGGGAAATGCGAGTGTGTAGAAAGGATACCATCGGTAACAATCTTCATACTACCTTACCCCTAATATGGTTGATCCCTCTTAAGATATTTCAAATGCAGGTAATGTACTCTTAGGGGCCTTGTAATAGTCTTCATACTACCTTACTTGTGTGTTGCCTTAACGGAATATTACGTAGACGGAGGGTTCGTGTAATTCATTCATGACTTAGGAAATACTTACACAGATCATCATAAGTGTGACAAAGCAACATGATTAGGAGAAGCAATCTAAAGGAGTAGTGCATGATTAAGTAAATACGTTCGTTTATCATATAGTTATCACCAAATTAGTTTAGATTTATTTTATTGTTATTAGTTTAATTAGATTAAACAACCCAACCTCTTAAACCATGATATTTACTTGCTTTTATAAAAACATAAAAATACAAAAAGAATTTTCTCTCAACCCCGTTAACCTCTATTAGATTCTGTTCGAGCCTTCCTAACCTATTCCCTTAGAGAACGATAACAGCCCTCGAGTTTTGCCTATACTATACCACAACGATTACGTGTACTGCCTAGGGAGTTGTAAAACTTCTTGTTGAAGTCCTACGATGACCGTATCAAGTTTTTTGCGCCACTGCCAGGGAATAGTTATGTTTCGATCATTGTTTAACTTAGGTCTACTCGCTTGAATCCTTTCAAGTGAGATTTTATTTTCAATATATTAGCTTTCTCGTAGTCTATCTTTTCTTTATGTTATTTGTTTCGTAAATCACTTTCGTTGACCTCTATGGGAGACGAAAATCCTATCCGTACTCTTGGAGATAACTCCAAACCTAGCCACGAAGGCTACAAGAACACCATTGAGCTCCTCGAAGGGAACAATGTGGTGCCTCTTTGATCCGCCACCATCCGGTTGGTGCAAAACGGATGCTCATACCACGGGCTTCAGTCCGAGGATCCAAACCAACATCTTAAGGATTTCTCTAAACTTGTAGACTCACTTGACCTTGATGTTGCAAATAGGGAAAGAACGCGCTTGGGTTTATTTCAATTTTTCATTCGCGATCAAGCTAGCAACTGGCTTGAACGTCTTCCAGCAGGATCCATCTCAACATGAGAGGATCTTACTACTCGTTTCTTGCTCAATTCTTTCCACCAAAAAAGGACCGCAAAACTCAAAAATGATATCTTGATGTTCCAACAACATCAAGGAGAATCTCTTTCTGAAGCATGGACTCGTTTGAAGGACTTGCTCTAAAAAGTCCCTCATCATGGCATCGATCTTTGGCTCCAAGTCCAAATATTTTATGACCATGTCAATCCCGCCACAAGACGAACCATTGATCAATCAGACGGTGGTAAGCTTGGTGACAGAAATGCCAAAGAATCCTGGTCACTATTAGAGGACCTCGCCCTCTATGACAACGAAAGTTAGAACGACCCAAGGGATTTCGCTAAACTGGTCAATGAAATCTCTTTGCCTCAAGATGTCCTAAGTACATCCGATCGTCATCTTATCGAGCTTGAAAATCAAGTCCAACGCTTGATGGAAGCTTATCTTACTCCTAAACAGTCTGTTCAAGTGGACAAGATCTCTTCTTCATGTGAAATCTGTAGTGGTCCCCACGACACTCAGTACTGCATGGAAAATCCCAAGCAAGCTTTTGTTGATTATGCGTCCTCACGTACTGACGAAGCGGGAGGTAAGTAGTTCACTTTAAAACCCGAGCAAAACAATATTGGTGACACCTACAATCCATCATGGAAAAGTCACCCAAACCTCTCAAAATAATTTTTCAAACCCACCTAACCGGTTTTAGCCGAACAGTTCATTCCTGAGCCGTCCCTTCAACAACAATCCTCAAAATTTCAACAATCAATCAAATCTCGAAGGATTGGTGTCCAACTTCATGTCATCTCAAGACGCTAGATTTTCTAAGTTTAAAGCCGATTTCAAACAGCAACAAAGCGAGATGACCAACAAAATCGACACTGTCTTGAAGGCCATTACTGATCGAATAACAGGAGTACTTCCTAGCGACACGGTTAAGAACTCGAAGCTGAATGTTAATTCTACCTCTTTAGTTTTTTCTGCTCGTTCTTACCCAACGTCGCATCACACTGATTAATCAGGAAGGACTATCACAATATGTCCCAAGAAACCGGACAGATCCCGAAACAACAACCCAGGAGGAGAAGAGCAAGAAGAAAAGGATAATCCGAAAAGTATTCATACCAACCCATCTTCACCACCTGATCCATCAATCGCATTCGTCACTGAAAAAGTCCATAAACTCAATTCATTCCTTGAATCACTCACCTTGGTTCCCCAATCATCCGACACATAATATGTTTGCACTAAGGGGGATGACAGTGACATAATGTTTATTGAAATAATCAAAAAGTATGATGATTCCTGTGAAGAGGGACCTGGTGTAGACGTAAATGCAGAAACAGGAGAGGTGGGAGTAGAGTACTTTGACATATTTCTGACTAGGAGCGAACTAGCATACCATAAGTACCTAATGAGTGGCCTAATTCCATCCCTGTTTTGAAGAAACCCAATCATTGTAGGAGGAAGCCCATCAAACCTGAAAATATCATGCAACATAGGACTTGTGCATGTGGAAAAAAGCCTACATAGATCTCAACTCCCCTCTAAACATTATGACCCGAATGATGTATAATTGGATCATAAGAAGAAAGCTTAACCCTAGGGAAGATCCGAATAGAAGAGTGCGCAATTTCAGAGGAAGAGTTAAAGGAATGCATATCTTTGTAGGAAACTTCACTTATGTTTCAGACTTCATGATTGTGGAGGATATTAGTTCAATCATACACCCTAGGCTATCACGAGTAGTTTTAGGAAAGCCTTTTATTGAAGTATCCAATATGACTCATGACTTATCATCAGGAGTGCTAAGATTCACAAATGGGGCTGAAGAAATTGCCTATAAGATGCCCCATAAGATAGAGCAATATAACTCACTATCAGATTTAGAGAAAGAACATACAAAATCTGTCTACTTTAGGAACGAGGAGGATAAGAGAACATGATTAGACTATGTAATGAGTAAGATATTAGGGTTCTATAAGGAATGTTTAGAGTTTGGACCCGAATACTTGACTGGACTTGAGGACAAAGGAGGAGTCACGTAAGGACGTGTGACTTTGAGTCTAGCTAAAAGACTCATAAATAAACAAAAGCGCTTTTTGGGAGGAAACCCAATATTTATTTTTCCCGCATTTAGGAGTGTCTTGTGTTTTAATTCTTCTCGTTTATTCTTTTATGTTTGAATTATTTTGTGATCATGCTTTGCTTTATTTTTAACTTCGTCTTATTAACAATCAAAGGTATTTTGCATCAAATAAGTGTAGGGGAAAATATCCGGTTTATAAGAACCAATTCAAACATATAAAATAAATTGTTTAGATTAATTCGCGTCATGTTTCGAGTCATATGATTGTAATGATTAATCTCAAGTTTTATGCAGTATTTTACACAGGAAACAACTAATAAGATTGTGTGCACAAAAGTTTTCCTGAAAAACGAATGTGTAGTTTCCACAGTGTGTGGAGACGGCGTCAGAAAATAGTGTGACGCAGTCTCGATTGGCAAGCGACCGCGTCATGATTTTTCCTGACGGCGTCAAACCCTCAGACATGTGAAAATTCAAAATTTTCTATTATTTTCGAAAAATAAAATGCGCAATATCTAAAAATTGTATTTTTCTTATAAACCTGCAAAAAAACCTACGATTATATCATCACTTTCATCCTATTTATTGCTTTCATAGAGTCAACCCTAAAAGTTTCATTGTATATATCATATCCCACCGATTTTACGCCAGGTGTAGTTGTCTTTGTCTTTGATTTATAGGTTATATTTAATGAGAAGAAGCTTGGAAATTCTTAGGAAGTTTCATTTGACGATTCTTGGAGGAAGATTTAACTAGTTATCGCATGTTTCTTCTCCATTATTGAGCAAACCAGGGGAGTACTAGTTTCTTTTACTTGTTTTCTTTTCCCTTTATTCGTTATACGGGTACTTTTAAAGAACATCGAGGACAATGTTCAACTTAAGTGTAGGGGGGAATAAGCCTTAGAAACTATTCCTTAAATTGCCATTTGCTTGTTCCCTAAAATGATGAGTAATATATCAAAACATAGTGTAGAAGGTAATTTTGAGCAAAATTTAAATTTTTTTATGACACATACTGACGAAAACCAAGTATTATTAGCGTCTCATGGATATGAATTTATATGACTAACACAAAAACCCTTAGAATTCCACCCTGTTAGGAATGAAAATGTGTTGACATTATGGAAATTACATTAGTTTATCAATATCCTAAAACACAAGGACTAGAATTGTAATTTTGCCAAAGATGGCTTGTGTAAGGGCTATATAAACCCCTCTAAGCTTCCTTAGAAGGGTGAACCTCCCATTTGTAATATTCACTAATCATTCAATAATAAATCACTTTCTCTCTCTAAAATGGCTTATTCATATTTTGAGTTTCCCCGACCTCCCGAGATCGTAAATCTCGATACCTAACACACCCAAAAAATGTGAGGTTCGCCTTTAGATCAATAGGAATTCGGGTATCCATTTTTGATACCCAAGATAATTTATACCTTTAGCTTTCTCGAGTTAAGGTTCGAATGCACTCATATGTGTCTATTCCGTTATTACGGATGTGTACGTATGGTCTTTGCAGCCTTTTCTGGAGCATTGGTATCGGTATTAAATTATATGAGTGTACTGGTAGTGTATTAAATTTTAGAACTTGTTTTTGTGATGCATCCCAAGACCACATAGTGAGAATTATGATTTGCTAAATGATAAGAGGCACTTGGATTAACCTATGTTTTAAACCTGTAATTGTTATGATGGTTACATCAACTATATAATTATCCCACACTCTTGCTATGCACTCATTTTTAGTGCAGGATACCCCTAGTACACCCTTCTGAGCCTATCCGTTTTCACGGTTCTTGTAATTTTTTGGTTAATCTAGACTATTAATGAAGAGCATTGTTAACCCTTAAACCAATTGTTACACCCAAATCTCCTTAGCCTACCTTGTATGTACTCACTTTTAGTACATTATTGTCTTAGCCCAAGTTAATTATTTGAGTACACGGTTGTTAAGTCCTTATCCTTGTAAATACAGTTTTGTGATGATTGGGATTCATGGTAGTATTTATTTCACGGAAGAATGGGGAAGAAAAGTTAAGTCAATACTCCTATATGTTTGTTAAATGATCTTCATGTTATGTTGATCCACCTCAATTCAGGTCATTAGTTAGATTGTAATTATGAGTTCTAAAACTCAAGTGTAAAGGTGCATTTATAAACCCCAAGTTATGATGTATTATGTTAAAAAAGGAGAAAAATAGAAAAGAAAAGAAAAGAGATTGATGTAGAGTTGTGTAGAGTTTGTATATCTTTGTCTGAGTCTTTGGCTTAGAAACCCAATCAGCGTGTATTCTTAAAAATAATTAGCTAACCCTTTCACCTAAAATTCACCAAAAAGCCACCCCCAAATATATCCCATCCATTTCTGTTTCCATGAATGTTATCTTACACCTACACATCGCAACCCTTAAAAGACATCTTTGATAGTAATGACTAGTACTTGCGCCTAGCTGTGGAGGTTTGATCTGTAACACCTCCAAAATTTGGTAGCAGCGAAATGGTAACAATAGGGTGCCATGTCATGGTACAACAAACAAGATATAGGAAACGACCTCAAAGAGACGTTTTTAAATAAGTAACATTCGATGCATTATAAAATATCATAGTTTTCATGTTAGGTCCCATATATTTAAAAGCGCCATAAACCTTCAACATACATTTGTAACACAAAAACTTCACGATTTCAAAAGATGACATATGTTTTCAAAAGTTAAAGAGTGCATCAAATTTTAAAGAAAACGAAGAATCCATCTTCACGATATCCTCGCAGCTCCCATCCAAACTTCATACCTTAGGTCCTGAAATTAAACATGCTAGATGTCAACACAATGGTTGAGTGAATTCATAGGTTTATCAGTAAAAGAGTGGACCACAAGATTCAAGTAACGGTAGACTATGAAACAAGTCCAGTAGTCCAAAACATGTATTATTACACTAAGCTCATGACCCCGAAACCTTGTTAGTGCCCCAAAATAAATACAGGGTGTCTGCCAAACAGCCTACAAGTTCCTCAAAATGTTAAATGCACCATGGACAACTTGTGACCAGAAATTCCAGGTGGGGATTGTCAGTCCCGATAGATCTATCCATAACACTTGCGCTCACTACATTAGCAATTAACGGTTTATGATTTGGTATGGACTTAAATGACAATGCGGTAACTTAGGCAATAATATTCAGACAATAATCTAGGTAGCATACAATGTCCGTAGTAAAACAAGCATGTAATTTAACCCACACGATAGAGTTTTGTAAAAACAATTAAATAGAAAAAGGCCTTGAACTCACCTTTGAATGAATGAATAATCCAAGTATAACAGAAAATGCGTCATAATAATGACCAAATACAACCTAATTAAATATAGGTCGATAAGTAATCAGTACGCACCTAGATTAACTAAGTACATATATAATTCAATATAGCTAACATCACCCATCTATATGTATTTGCAAAATCATATATATAAAGTAAAAATTTTAAATACCACTTTAGTAAAAATGACATAACTTTCCCGTTTTAAGCCCGTTTTCAATGTTCTTTATGCCCACGCTCTTGTATTAAGACGAGGTATCAAAATATTATATTTTTATATTTTGAGTCTACTGGTGAAGAATACTTTTTACTGTTCATGGACTTTTATAAATTTAGTTATCGTAAACTCGTAAACGTCGTATTTTATTCATTTTAACTCTGTTTTTGTGGATTATATCTGAGCACTGTCTTGTAATTAAAATCTAAACCTAATATAATGGTGTTTTCAAAATAAAAATACCCGATGTGAACAGTAACTTTTATAAAATTATTTTTATAAAAGTATTTATTATCGTAACTTGCGTAATTCATAACTCTTTTGTTATTGATCGAAAAAATTATATTCTTAATGTTTGGAACCCTAAAAATATGTACTATCTGAGAAAAATATCTAACCTTTTATATCAGAGGTGGTTTGTAATGAGTGTTTTATAAAAAAAAATTATAAACGCATTTATTATCGTGTACTTGCAAAAGGCGTATCTCCTTCGTCTCATGACATGTAGTATTTTATAAAAATATAAAATAAATATGTTATATTTTGAATTAAAACATAATGTTTTGAGGTTTAATTTAAAATGAGTTTAAAACTAGTTTTTATAACTTTTTAGTTGTAACCACATTTGTTACAAGTCCCATATACAGAGCAAGTGTATATCACATTAAATTAACAGCCTTAGGGTTCCCTAGTCCATCATTTGTCCAAATTATATCCGAAGATATCCAAATCCATATGGTGACAAAACTGTATTTTGTTCATTCTAACTTTTATAAATACTCTTATTATGTAACTTTTTATAATACCCTTATTAATACATAAACCATACATGAGGTACAATACTTATACTTCATAATATACATGATATTTAAACTACAATATAAGACCACATGACAAAGTATATCAATACATGATCATAAAAAAAATTTTCCATTTTACTGAAAGAAGTTCTTAGATGGTGAGTTACTAATACCCATTATATAACAACATAAAATCATGAAAGTAAGAGAATTAGGGATTTATAGATCACTTTTAATATGATTGTACTTGGTATGAAACATATGATCTAAACCCTAGTTTAGATATTATAACCAAGTCTATAAGACAAAGAAAAACCTATAATCCAGCAGAAACCCTAATCTTGATCCCTTTGCTTAGCTTAACCCATTTAAACCTAAACTAAACACTTCAATACTTCTGGTATACCTTCTATTATTATGTTTGTAGGAATACTTGTAAAATGTTGTAAATAAAATCTTAATGGGTATTGTTTGGTGGTGTTTGGAGGTCTGAGCCGTAGGAACGGAAGCACCAAAGAAAAAAAGTGTAAGATTTTTACTTAAGAAGAGAGTGTAGTGTGTTTTACAATACTAGTGCAAGCCTTATATATAATTTGCTTCAAGACTAGTTCAAAAAATCAAATGGAAAGACAAAGACATGAAAGAAGATTTTAAGAAGGCTTCGCGGTCAATATGGAAGAAAGGTCTTAAGGTTTAAATGAGTTGAAGCGTTGTATCAAAGACCAAGTTGGAAATTTTGTGTGCTCCTTGTCTCCATTTCTTGTTGTTACCGTAGGTTAGGGGGGGGAGTATAATTTTATTTTTGATATCTTGGAATAATATCTAGTAATGCTTGAAGTTTAAATGAAAAAGGTTAATGTAGAAGTGAATACTTTGTAAATGATATGCACTAGTTAGTTTATTTTATGCACAATATGACTAACATTGACAACATGGGTAAAATTTTATAAAACTTTAGGTATTGGGTATAAAAATGAGTATTTGTTGAAGCGTAGAAAAGTTTTGGTGCTTCCGGGTATGCCTAAATGTATTAAATTGTGAAACGTAAACGTTTTACGTAACCAATAAAAAAAATAAAATATAAAAAGTTTATTATTACTTTTGTAAAAATAATATATTGCTTGCTTGACGTAAACTTTAATTTGTTTGGTGCCCGATTACATTGATTGTTGATTTTTAGCTTACGCGATCTAATTATAGATAAGAATTAAAAGCAAACGCGTACTAGAAGAGAAATAAATAGTAAAATATATGACGTCGTAAATGACCTGAAAACACGAAATGTTACATGATCCTTTACCAAGCCTATGGTAATTTTTATGCTATGACAGGTAATGAGTGTGATTTAAGAGTACCTTCAGCGAAAGGCATAATGTTAAGAATAGCAAACTTAACATGATTCCGGCCACCATAAACACTATCCAATCCGGTTTTAATTCTTCCCATCTCATATGTGTTCTCTTTTAATCTCCTTCGATTATTGGATTACATTTACAAGATCTGATTGGATTAGTGTTGATTGGTTGACCCTTATTGTTTTATATACCATAAAATCACCGTATCTATACCTTGCTACGCTTGTTTTAAAACCCTAACTCTTTAGCCCTAGGATTTTAAACAGATCACATAAATATGATTCACCTTTTTAGGGTTTCGTATCTTGCGCTGCTTGGTTTTTTAAGGGCTCGTTCAAAGATTCATCTATAATCGTTTTTTTGTGGTTGTTTTGCTGTATTGTAACGTTGAACGAAACCCTAATTCTTTAGGGTTTGGTTATATCATGCGGGGTGGAGTAAACCCTAAATTTTTAGGGTTTTCTCATAAATATCCGGGAAGTAGTTTAGGATATTATCGTCCGTGGGTTATAGAGAGATGGAAACTGGGGTTTTGACAGGTAAGTACGCATCCAATAAGGGTGGCTTGGCTGCTATGGTGAAGTACATTGATGGAAAGCCTCTTGGTAAAAATGGTAAATCTATGAAGGATTACTGTAAAGGTGTGGTCATAGAATCCAATCAAGCTACAATTGCTGTTGCATCATGCGTTAATAGTTCATATCCTGGGATTATTAGTGTGACGAAGGAAGGTACAATAACAGTTTCAGGTACTAACGCGCATATGAAGCCTATTCATGCTGCACTGGTTAATGTAACTATATTGGGTGATGATGGTAATAATAGTATTAACAAACTTGCTCCTAATGTTGAGTTGGATTGGTTTTTAATGGTACTAACAAATGAGAGGTACATAATGCTGATGGGATTAATGATGGTTCAAGGCTCACTCAGGTTAACACCAATATGGTACAAATTTTAGTTTCAACGAATTATGACACCACTTGGAAGTTAAAGGTGAAGCTGTTAGAAGTTCTATGGATGATCTCAGTACATGCTGCAAACATAGGTAAATTTAAGGCGAGGTTGCTGAGATTTTGGAGTTTCGACGTTTGTTCCAGCGTTGACTTAACCATGATCTGGTTGTCATTGATATTAAACCTTAATTTCAGGGTTTGTTTAGGGTGATATAGTAATTACTATCTATTCGTCCTAGTATGATCATGGTTTCTCTTGGATTGTATCTATGGAAGTTAGCCAAGAAGGCTATTTGGAAGCTCTTGGAAATAATATATGACTATGAAGGTTTATGCTACAGATTTTGTTTCTAAGATGATGAAGCTTTGAAAGTTATGACGGACGACGAGGCTCAAGTTAATGATTACAAGAGAAAATGTTGATTTTTGTTATCAACATGATATCCAACGCGAGTGTGTAGAAAGGATACCATCGGTAACAGTCTTCATACTACCTTACCCCTAATATGGTTGATCCCTCTTAAGATATTTCAATTGCATGTAATGTACTCTCAGGGGCCTTGTAATAGTCTTCATACTACCTTACCCCTAATATGGTTGATCCCTCTTAAGATATTTCAATTGCATGTAATGTACTCTCAGGGGCCTTGTAATAGTCTTCATACTACCTTACTTGTGCGTTGCCTTGACGGAATATTACATAGATGGCGGGTTCGTGTAATTCGTTCATGACTTAGGAAATACTTACACAGATCATCACAAGTGTGACAAAGCAGCAGGATTAGGAGAAGCAATCTAAAGAGTAGTGCTTGATTATGTAAATACGTTCGTTTATCATATAGTTATCACCAAAGTAGTGTAGATTTATTTTATTATTATTAGTTTAATTAGATAAAATAAACCAACCTCTCAAACCATGATATTTACTTGCTTTTATAAAAACATAAAAATACAAAAAGAATCTTCTCTCAACCCCATAGACCTCTGTTAGATTATGTTTTAGTCTTCCCAACCTATTCCCCTATAGAACGATAACAACCCCTGAGTCTTGCCTATACTACACTACAACGATTAGGTGGACTGCCTAGGGAGTTGTAAAACTTCTTGTTGAAGTCCTACGATGACCACATCATAGGTCATTAATCTTATTTACCATGATGCCTATGCGTCTCTTATCCTTTTCTGTCCATTCCCTCAAAGGCATGCATTGTTGTACCCAAACTTAAAGTTCAGTAGCCTTTCACGAAGAATTTTACGAACTGATTAGAGAGTCCCGTCACAAAACTTGTGGATCTCCTCAAGATGCATCAGTCTTTTCTTCTTGATGTTGTCTTCATAAATGATCCCCGGTGGGTCATAGTTTGGAGTGTATGGTTCTTTAACTGAGGTATACTGACATGTACGTTGAGGCTTGGTTAAGTTGAGCTTTCTTTGGTAACTTTCAACACCTAACTGCACGTCTTCAACCCTGTTCTTAAAAACGATTCCTTGGGTGAACATTTTGAGAGTAGTGACGAAGTCCACAATCACATCACCATCTAGGTTGAAGAGCTTGTTTTGAGCAATCAGCAGCAGCATGTCTTCAATGTCATTAAGGTGTATAACCGGAAAGTCACCTTCTTTGAATTTGTAAAGTTTCTGATCAGCTCACCTTATAACTATTTCCTTCAAGTAACCATACCCAAATCTCTTTTCCACTTAAACACTTACAAGACTCAGAATTCTTATAGTTGAGAAGACTTTGTGCTTGAAAACCGTGTTGATCATAGCTCTATAAAACTATTGATGTTGTGGTCCCCAGTGAGATATTCCAAGAGCAGCATCTTTGTCATAGGCAAGTATGAACGGACTCCACAGAGTTGGAATCATGTCTTCAATGCCTTCCATAGTATAGCTTGCAGCTGGTGTCTTAGTAATTGAAGAGGAGTACGTTTTTTCTTTATTTCCTGCTTTTAAGTATTCAAGATCATTATTAAAGAAGAATTCGACAGGAATTACAAGTCGACCATCTTTATCTTGCAGGGGTAGTGGCTGGCTCATGTTAAATGAACGTTTATGGCCTTCAGGGTTTGCCTAGTCGAGTTGATCTGTTAAAGCACGAAAGCATTCCTCCATATTATATTATAATTCAACATAGCTTTCGCAGGTACCTTTGAGTAGATTAAACACTGGACCCACTAGAACTTCTCTTGTGATCTTGTTTAATTTGAGACGATTCATGGAAAACGTAGAAAAATCAATGGGAGTATGATGACATCAAATAACGTCACTTTTATAACATCATTTATCCCATGTAAATAACCTAGTTTGTATAATTATTGCAAGAATTGTTGCTTAATCATTTATATTTGAGATTTGCAGTAATTATGGAGTACTTTGTGAAGATTAGCGAAAAGGCACGCATTCTGAAGCTTAAAGGAAGAAATATGAAGAATACTGTTCTGACATCCAATACGCCGTATCCATCAAGGAAGATACGGCGTATATGTGCCTGCGCTTCACAAGAAACCACAAAGAATCAAAGTCTAATATGCCGTATCCAGAAGACTTCTATACGCCGTATCCAAGATATAGTAATAAAATATTCTGGAATATATTAAACGTGGTCCCTACTCCAAGAAATCCCCAATACGCCGTGTCAAACTCTCTCGATACGGTGTATCGACCAAATTCCAGACACTATAAATAGAAGACCTAAAAACGAGTTTTAGGTGTGCTTAATCATATTTTCGATACCCTAACCACAAAAGTCGATCTTTAGAAGACAAGAAGAGCAGAAGACATCAAGAAAAGCTACTAATTCCATAGGAAACACCGTGTAATATAGAGTGACGAAGTCCACATCACCATCACCCATCATAGGTTGAGAGCTTGTTTTGAGCAATCCAGCAGCAAAGCATAGTCATCAAGTCATTAAAGGTGTATAACCAATAAAGTCACCATTATTATGAAGTTGTAAAGTTTCCTGATCGCTCACTAACAACTATTTCTTCAGTAGCCATACCCAAAACTCTTTTCCACCTTACACACATACAATACTCAGAATCATATAGTTGATAAGAACTTTGTGTTGAAAAGACCGAGTTGGAATCATGGGGGGGAGCTCTATAAAAACTATTGATGTTTGGGTCCCTAGTGAGATATTCCAAAAGCAACAATCATTGACATAGGCAAGTATGAACGTACTCCCACAAATGCGGAATCATGTCGTCAATGTGCCTTCCATAGTTAGCATGCACTGGTCTTTAGTAATTCTGAAGAGAGTCACGTTTATATTCTTTATTTCCTGAGCTTTTAAGTATTACAAGATTCATTATTAAGACAAATTCGAAGAGACAGGAATTACAATCGACCATTCTTATCTTCTGCAAGGGTAGTGGCTGGCTTCATGTTAAATGAACGTTTATGGCCTTCAGGGTTTGCCCAGTCGAGTTGATCTGTTAAAGCACAAAAGCATTCCTCCATATTATATTATAATTCAACATAGATTTTGTAGGTACCTTTGAGTAGATTGAACACTGGACCCACTATAACTTCTCTTGTGATCTTGTTTAATTTGAGACGATTCATGGCAAACGTAGAAAAATCAATGGGAGTATGATGACATCAAATAGCGTCACTTTTATAACATCATTTATCCCATGTAAATAACCTAGTTTGTATAATTATTGCAAGAATTGTTGGCTTCTAATCATTTTATTGAGATTTGCATTAATTATGGAGTAATTTGTGAAAGAATAGTCGAAAAGGCACGCATTCTGTAGCTTAAAACGAAGGAAAATAAAGAAGACTGTTCTGACATCCAATAGAGTACCATAAACCAATCAAGGAATATACGGTAAATGAGCCTGCGCTTCACAAGAAACCACAAAGAATCAAAGTCTAATACGCCGTATCCAGAAGACTTCTATACGCCGTATCTAAGATATAGTAATAAAATATTCTAGAATATATTAAACGTGGTCCCTACTCCAAGATATCCCCAATACGCCGTATCAAACTCTCTCAGACTAAACGGCGTATCGACCAATTCCAGACCTATAAATAGAACCGTAAAAACGAGTTTAGGATGTCGCTTAATCATAGATTTATTGATACCCTGAACCACAAAATCGATCTTTAAAGACAATAAGCAGAAGTGTAAAAGTATAGAGCTATTAATATCCATAGGAAAGCACCTTTAATCTCCTATAATCTTTAGTAATCGTTTGATTTATGGTATCATTCGTTTAACCTCAGAGATTAGTTTACCTTGATCTGAATCATCTTACTCTTGTATTGATTTAACGATAGATTAAGTGGCTAGTACCCTTGGTCTGATTAGCTATGAATTTGAAGATTTAAAAGTTTGGTTAAGTTATATAGAATTGACTTAATTTATCACATGATTGCTATGTTTAAGTTTATTCAATTCATAACTTGTTTTTACTGACGCTATTATGGCGAAACCTAATCATTCAACTGGAACTAGCGTAATACCATGACCTAAGTTAAGCTAGATGTCGGGATTGCTACACTATATATAGAAGGATAAAATAACAAGAAACAATAGATGCATAATAATGCCCAATTGGTGTTCTTACCATGGGTTTCATGAGAACAAGTTGATTAGCAGGTGACCTAAGGATCAACAAATATGTACAATCTTTGGTAAACGAATTGGACGTCAACACTAGAATATAAATATGCCCATTAAGACAGTAAGTGGTTAAAGTCATCTATGAGCAAGGGTTAAATAAGATTCACCGATTAATAATCTCCTAAGATAGAATATAATTAGCAAGAAATGAACATTAATCGGATGCGTTTAATTGTGACATAATTCTAACCTGACTAGTTTATTTTAGGAAGAGTCCCCGCTTAAATCTATAGAATGATATGCCGCCTCGAGAGATAACACTCATTGGAACTAAAAACACAAACCAACATCTTTAATTGCGGATTAATCATGGTTAATACAGTTTTCTATAATTTGGCCTAAAGACCGCTCTATTATCGTGTTGTCCTCTATCTCTGCTTAGAGTGTGTTATTGTATTTTAATCTGATCTAAGTTTAACATAAATACCTTTGTCAGTCTCTCAGACTATAAACCCCCTAATCCATTAAAATAAGGAATTCACTATTAGGTATTAAGCATGAGGTTATAGGTTTAACATAGAATAGAATTAACATAGTTTAAATTAACTTAGCTTAGTTAACCAAAATATTGATAGAATAAAGATTAACGTTCTCGCTCTTAGTGATCGACACCCTACTTACCAACGAAACTACATTCGATCGGGTACACTGCCCGTTAAAGTGTTGTTTTAGGTAAAGTCGGCAAAATATAAATGTAAAACTTGAATAATTAAAATAACAACCTCATAACGACATACATTAAGTTTTTGGCGCCTTTGCCGGGGAGTGAAATTGTTTAATCTTTATTTTTATTTAATATTTTAGTTTTTAACCTTAGATTAACTTAACCCCTAGAATTAGTGTAATTTAGATTAATTAGCGCAATTTAGATTAGTGTAAAATTTTGTATATTTGTTTTTAATTGTTTATTTCTTTTGTTTGTGTGTGTTTTTTGCTTTCTATACACTGTTCTGGTCGATAACTCGATACGGCGTATTCACTTTAATTGGATATGGCATATATAACTTTCTTAAGCAATACATCGTATTCATTCAACAGACTAATACGGCGTATTCAAAATTAATTGAATACGGTGTATCGATCATCTGATACAGTAGCAAAGATAAGTTTTTCATATTCGAACTTCGAGCTTAAATTTCTATATATGCCTTTTCCCAAACTGGTTCTTGATGAGGTATAGTCTTTCCCGAACGTCCAAAGAAGA
Organism: Tanacetum coccineum; assembly: GCA_026074375.1. Classification (NCBI taxonomy): domain Eukaryota; kingdom Viridiplantae; phylum Streptophyta; class Magnoliopsida; order Asterales; family Asteraceae; genus Tanacetum; species Tanacetum coccineum. Next base: position 94,380 of record BQNB010002530.1, read on the forward strand.
AACATAAGCTTAGATACTCCTGCCAAAACAGCATGGGCTAAAACTAAATAAACTCTCTAGAGAAGCTGACTTGTCGAAGGACATATCAGGTCCAGAGTCACCACCAGAACTCCGAAGAAGCTGGTATGTCGAAGGTGTCAGGAATTCACTTTACGTGACGACATTTACCGAATTACCATTATTTACCATATCACCACACACAGGGACTAGTATAGTGGTATAAATACCCCTCCAAGGCTTCCATGGAAGGGGTTGAGGCTTTTGTATTCTTCACTTTTTCCATATTATTTTACATCTTAAGTTTCTCTCTCTACTCTCTCTCACTCTCTCTCTCTAAACATGGCTATCTCCATCTTTGAGTTACCAAGACCACCGGATCTAAGTTTATGTGTTTCTAACATTGGTATCATCACCACGGTTTCGTTCTTGGGTCAGTTTGATTTATTTATGGTCCGGTTAGTTTTTATGCTTTTTATGAGTCTCAAAATATGTCACTTTGTCAAGGTTGTCCTTTGTTATTTTTATTTTCGTGGTATGTTATTCGGGTTCTTCAGCTTGTTAACAGCTTATTTATAATCTTTTCGTGTGTTATTCTTGGTCAAAAGCAAGTCACAACATGATTTTTCATGTCTTACAACTTATAACAGCTTTTATCAGCTTATTTTGTGGGCAAAAATGCTTAAACTTTCTAGTATTTCATCACTTTTCTTGCTTATCAAAAGAAAGCTTATAGCTTACTGGGTGTTTGGCTTATCTTGTTTTTTAAGCTTATTTAAATTGTACTGTCCAGCTTATTTTGGTCTTGAGTTCATTTGGTTTACTGGTTTGAACAAGAAAAGGGACACAAATCCATCTTTTTAGCCAAAAAGACAAAATCGTACGTTTTTGTCTCTTTCCAGGCGAATTATACCCATCCCAAGCGAACTATACCATAGGCGAATTATACGAAACCCTTAGGGCAAATTATACAGATTGGTGGGGCAAAGTATACGACACTATGGGCGATTTATATAAAATTGATCTCAGGCGAACTATACACCCAATCCCAGGCGAATTATACCATGCCTAGGTGGGCGAAGTATACATGATCCACTACAAGCGAAGTATACACCCATACCTAACCGAGACCGAGTTGACCCGGGTCAACTCAGTGAGTCAAACCGAGTTGACTGTGTCACAGAGTCATGGTCTAAATGAAAAGGACAGAAATGTAAAGGAAGTAGAGATAGACTCGAATTAAAAAAAATTAACAAAACCATTCGATAATTAAACAACATCCAACATCAACTCAGCCACATCAAATCCAACATCATCACAAATCCATCAATCTAATCCTACACCCATCGTCACAAAGTCAATACAACTAAACCAAGACTATTCTATTCTCATCGTCACATAATCCCTTAACTTCATCTCCTCAAATCCTCAACAGACTTGTGACAATAAAACTTACTTTTGTGTTGGGTTTATCCCCATCTTTAATATTCAAATTTAAAGATAATACTTATAACACTTGTGTTATAATATTATCTTTGTTTCGATTACATGACACAACTCAAAACCCAATTAAACCTACCCGAGACCCATGTGAGGATCTTGAAGCCTTAGTCTTCTTATATTCTTCATATATTCGTTGCAATTAAAATGGGTTGTGGTTTATTATTTGCTGAGGACATTTAAGGATTGGTAGAGATGTTGTAATCGTATGAATTAAAGAAGTGAAATGAGATATGATTGTTTTTGTAACTTCTGTTGGGAGGGAGTAAAAGTTGGTGACGAGTGATAACAGATTTAAGGATGGAATCAGATGGATCTATCTTTTTGGAGATGCAATTTTGGGAGTGAAGTGTAAACAAAGGGTGGAGGCGTATGTATAATTAGGTTTAGGGTTATTATGTGCAACAAATTAGGGAAAGTGGTTCTTATATCCCTAATACAATCATGGACCGGGTCTTAACAATAAGAAAAATGAATTAGACCAAGATTTGTGTGTTGGATTGGATCAGACATAGTCTATAGGTCGGTGATAATTAAATTAATTGGCATGGGCTGGATATAAATCACTACAAGAATGGACCGAATGATGTTTGTGTGTGGTATTAATCATGGGTCGAATTTTTGATGGGATGTATATGAGATTGGGTTGTGCATTGTTAAATTGAGTAGGCTGGTTGTATTGATTTAAGAATTGGGTCGAGTATAACTATTTGAGTGCAAATTGTTTCGTATTAAAGCTAAATTTAGCTAAATGACTCACTTGGGATGATAATTGCTATATTTAGTTGTTAATGGCTACATTGGAGCGTATTTATTTTAGTCCTATCCTCTTAACTAAAAGTTTATACAAATTGGTGTATAATTTGGTCAGCTTGGACTAATTTTTAAGATTAAATGCTTATCGGTTGTATTCAAGGTTCAAAATGACGAAGTGACAATGTGACAAGACCGGGATCGATGCTTAAAAAGAATCATGGAATTTAATTTGTAATGGCTAGATTTGGAGTTAATTTTTTTAAGTGACTACGAAGTTGATTGGGTATCACTTATTTGAGAATGAAGTGGCATTTCACGAAGGCGTGTTCTTATTTTATCTTGAAGTCGAGGTTGGTTGGATGCATGACTTTCAATGATAACTTGACCGGGCTTAAGATTTTGGATGAAGTCTTGAATTATCTAGTTACCAGCAGTCGGGGTGGTTGGTTGATGATCTAGATAACTATCACTTAAAGGAGATACGTTGTAGTTCTCAGTGTCACATGCATAAGACGATGTGGATAATTATAAGCGGTGATGAAATTCTCATACTTTAATTGGTAAGTATTGAGTTTCTCTTCACTATTCTTCCAACATTAGTGCAATCTTAAGTCATAAGAATGGGGAATTCTACTTCAGTTTTAATTTTGGTATATCAGGTTTACTCCATCAGTGGTAAACATACAGTGGGATGTTGATCTTGTTTAATGTAGTTCTAGTTTCTTAACCAAAGGTTTATACAAATTGGTGTATAAATTGGTTAACTTGGGAAAAGTTCTGACTAATTTATTCTCACAACAAGTATTTCAAGTAAATGTCGACCCAAGGTTTATAACTAATTCCGACGTGTCGAAACCAGCAAGGGGGAATGAGTAGATACACTATTGAGTCTTTGCCTTTCTTTTTCTTGAAAGATTGACATAGTGACAATCTTTCTGATTTTTTTACTTAGCCTGCCGGGAAGGACAAATATATCATAACCCGAAGAGAATATCACGCTTAAACATTGTGGCTTTTGTGTGCATTTCTCAACATCATAGGGGAAGTGAAATCTTAAGAACAATAGTAATGCATTATTTGAATTTCCAGGGGAAGTTGTTTCGAGAGAAAGAATTATTTGCAAGCTTGATAAGAGTAGCGTTGCTTGATAGACAAGTATAATTGAGCAATACCCTGAACTGAGTCAATCACTAAGCTTATTCGAGTAAAGTGTAGCGGGAGATAAAATATTATGTGTTGAATAGTTAGGTTTGTGTATCGAGTACCAATGGATATCGGGGGGGGCTATGTGGAGGGGGGGGGGGGGGTGGGGTCACGTTCACGGGACAAATTTGAGCTAATTTATTCCTCACACAAGTATTCAAGTATATATGCGTACAAGGTTTTGCTGATTTCGAGGTATCAAAACCAGCAAGGGGGAAGGAAGACATACCCTTGAGCCGCCTTTGCCTTTCTTCTTCTTGAAAGCTTGTGTAAGTCATCTTTCTTGAAAATCTTTTCGTTGGGCAATGCCGGGAAGACTAATGTCATAACCGTAGAGATAATCAGAGCTTTAACTTATGGCTTTTGGGTGCATTTATTCAACCATATGAGGGAAGTGATATCTTGTGAAATGTAGTATGCATTATTTGAATTTCCAGGGGGAAGTGTTGTGAGAAGAATTATTCAAGCGTGAGAAGATACGTTACTGATCTTGTTAATGTTTTTCCCGAATCACTAAGCTTATTCTTAAAGAAGCAGTAATATTTGATGTGGTATCCTACTAATTCCGCTGTGCACTTAATTATTCTAAGCTTGTAAGAAAGCTTTGAAACTGCTCAAGAGAGGATTGCTAGTTTAGGGGGAAGCTTTGAAAGCTTCTAAATGATGAATATGTGGCATGAATTAGGGGGAAGCTAATTCAGAAGCTTATCCTTAACCAGAAGTGTATGGGTTACTTAGTTTGTGCCTATTACAATATTTCTCCAACAAGGTACTACAAAGATGATGTATGTTGGAGTGCAGACTCGAAGTCAAAGACCACAGAAGACATCATCAGCATTGGAAGCTTCATGGAAGTTCTTGTTCTTAATCATTATGTACTTGTTAGGAAAATATTGTAAGTAATTCCGTATATCATCCCGTGGGGGAAGATTGTTAGGAATTCACTTTACGTGATGACATTTACGGAATTACCATTGTTTACCATATCACCACACACAGGGACTAGTATAGTCAATATAGGATTCTTATGTAATGTGTGGTGGTATAAATACCCCTCTATGGCTTCCATAGAGGGGTTGAGGCTTTTGTATACTTTCACTTTTATTACATTTTACACACACTAGTTTCTCCCTCTACTTTCTCTCTCTAAACATGGCTATCTCCATCTTTGAGCTACCAAGACCACCAGATTTATGTTTATCAACACCATGCTAAACCTCCGACTTTGAGAACCCCAGCACCCCACGAACTCCGAAACAGACTAACCACGCCCCCCGTGCCCTCTACGGAACTGAGCGGAACAAAGACCAACCTAATGTAATTCGTTACCAACGGATAAAAACGACCACTCGACAAAGGTACAGTCCTTGCGAAGGACCACTGTCCTTAGAATGACATGTAGCCGACATATCGTACCAAGAGAGAGCCCCACGGTTATGTCTTGTAGCGAATCCCAAATAGTATAAAGGGAGAGCTCATTTCCCCAGGACGATATACGTAACTCATACTCCGGACCATACTTTGAATATTCTCCGCGTTTATCTCATACCACCATACTTACTCTCACGTCGGAGTTAGTTCGGGATTCATACCCCAGGGGTGAGCTAACGATGTTCTTTCTTATTTTTAGCTAGGAGACGAGGGACTAAGCTACGAAGGAACCAAGCTGATCCTAACATTCCTTACTGCTGAGGTCATTTTACCAAGCTCAAGCAGCCCACGTAAATTTACCTCAACATTTGGCGCCATCCATGGGACCCGGCGTCCCAATCTACCTAAGTCTAGTAAGAAATGAAAAACATGACTGACTCGCAGTCACCAGAGGAAGGGGTTAGTAGGGTAATACCAGAATACGGAGCAACGAAACCCCAAAAAGGGTCTGCTACATCCTTTTCGCCTAACAATGACCACCCTACTTTGACTTTCGTTAGTCAGACAGGAAACACGCCGAAGACAATAAAAGTAAAACCAAGTGAAAGATCAGAGTTAGAAGAGAAACCCTATCCATCACCCTTACCAGAGCAAGTGTCTACACTGGTCGTCCAACAAAGGGCGTAGATCCAAAAGAGAAGCTTCGGTAAGCAAAACCTTGATACTAACTATAGAGCCAAACGTAAAAGCAGAAATGCCAAAGAGCCCGAACGAAGAAAACGAGTTCGGTCCAGAACTATAATTGGAATGGTTAGGGGAGATACAAGCAAGAAAAGGCCTTGCGAACAATCAGAACAATGGACGAGCAACGATATATCGTTCCCTTCCATGCAGAGGTGTTAGTTTCTTGATTCTCCCATAATATTAGAAGCACTGATCGAAGGTTTCCAGGTCCGCATGATCTACGTTGATGGAGGAAGCTCCTCCGAGGTTATGTACGAGCACTGTTTCCGAAACTTAAGGGCCGAAACAAAGGCAAAGCTTAAAGAATCCTGAACACCGCTAGTGGGATTCTCTAGCGAGGTCAACTACCCAATCAGGACCATCAACCTTAGTGTGACTATGAGGGAGCCCGAAAGGCTCTGGACTGTGCCGATGGAATTTTCTTTCATTAAAAGCCATTCCTCCTATAACGTCATACTAGGATGAACAAGCCTAAGAAGTTTAGGAGCTGTAGCTTCCATTATCTACTCAATGATAAAATTTCTCATCGCCAATGGAATTGCAACAATGATGACCAAGAAAGAAACCCTCCAAGAATGCCGGAGGACGGAAGAAGCACGAGGGCCGATACTAGAAAGGAGGACCATTCTCCCCAAATGCAAACATCTGAACCCGAAGAAACAACTAGCAAAGGCACGGAAGGAAGTTGAGGATAAACAGGCAAAACAGGGAATCCCGATAGTATCATGCAACCGACACCCACCTCGTCTAGGAAAAATATTCAAACGGATGAAAAAGATGAAGGAGAAGACGAACCCCTCGAGAAGCCTCCCACAATCAAGCCTCTGGAAAAGGTGGTGATTCATGAAAGTTATCCGGATTAAACCACTACAATCGGAGGAAACTTGACCGATAAATGCAGGTCCGGACTTATAAAGACGCTACGTAAGCATGCCAATGCTTTTGCCTGGACTCCGGCAGTCATGACTGGAATTCCTCGCTCCGTTGCAGAACACGAGCTCAAAACATACCCTCACATAAAGCCAAGAGTACAAAGGAAAAGGAGCATAGCTCCTGATAGAAGAAAAGTAGTAAAAGATGAAGTAACAGAATGGATTAAGTCCGAGATAGTTAGAAAGATACGATAACCCACATGGGTGGCCAATCCTATTCTGGTCAAGAAGCCGGACAACAGCTGGAGGATGTGTATTGAATTTAAAGATTGAACAAGGCCTGTCCAAAGGACTTATACCCTTTACCCGAGATTGAGTGGAAGATCGAGTCCCTAATAGGATTCAAGTACAAATGCTTCTTGGACGCCTATAAGGGATACCACCAAATACAGATGGCAAAAAAGGATGAAGAGAAGACAGCATTCCACACCAACGAAGGAATATTTTGTTACACAAAAATGCCCTTTAGACTAAAAAACATCGGGGCAACATACCAAAGGTTGGTCGACACCATCTTCGAAGGGAAAATGGGGAGAAATTTGGAAGCATACGTGGATGACATGGTCGTTAAAAGTAAAACAGAGTTGAAGATGATAAAAGATGTTGAAGAAACACTAATGACACTCAAAAAGGTAAGCATGAAGTTAAACCCCAAAAAATGTTCCTTCAGAATGAAAGAAGGCAAATTCTTAGGATATATATTGACTTTCGAAGGAATCAGAGCGAATCCGGAAAAAACAAAGGCTGTAATGAACATGCCCTCACCGAGCAATCTGAAACAAATGCAACGGCTAAGTGGCAAACTCGCCGCCTTAAATAGATTCCTCTCTAAAGCAACAGAAAGAGCCCTACCATGCCTAGATAGACTCAAAAAGTGTACAAATAAGAAGGATTTCCATTGGACTATAGAGGCTGAGGAAGCGTTCCAAGCAATAAAGAAGCTAATATTAGAATTGCCAACGTTAACAGCTCCCAAAAAGGAGGAAGAGCTTATGGTCTACCTATCAGCGGCTAACGAAGCAGTTAGTGCCGTTCTACTAGTAGAAAGAGATGGAAGACAGATTCCAATCCACTACTTAAGCAGAACACTACAAGGCGCTGAAATTAACTACCCACCAATGGAAAAGTTAGCTCTGGCACTAGTGCATACCGCTAGACGGCTAAGGAGGTACTTCCTAGGTCATATAGTCAAGGTTATCACAAACAAGCCCATAAGCCAGATATTGAACAATCGAGAATCAACGAGAAGGTTAGCCAAGTGAGGAGTAGAGCTTGAAGCCTACGACATCAAATATGCCCCCAAGAAGTGCAATAAAAGGATAAGTGCTCGTCGATTTCTTGGCAAACACAATGACATAGGACAACCCTACACAGGAGAAGACAAACGGGTCGGACGATACCTTAGCAGAAGGAGAAAGTAGGGAAGAGCAAGAAGCCACAGTAACCAAAGCACCTGAAAATCTTAAGGTCGAAGCAGATGTATGGAAGCTGTACACTGATGGAGCATCCAACGAGCATGGATCCGGGACAGGTCTTATCTTGATAGATCCAGAGGGAGTAGAGTACTCCTACACCCTTCGGTTAAACTTCGCCAACTCAAACAATGATGCGGAATATAAAGCACTGTTAGCAAGCTTAAGAATAGAAACAAAAATGAAGGTTGAAAAGATGCATGCATTCGTAGATTCGAAATTGGTAGCAAATCAAGTGGAAGGGTCGTACGAAGCGAAAGGTGAAAAATAAAGAAATACGAGGAAAGGGTCCTAGAGATAATTCAAAGCTTCAACAACTTCTGGATAAGTCACATACCAAGAGAAGACAATAGAAAGGCTGACGCCTTAAGCAAACTTGCAGTGGTACAATGTGAAGGACTGACAAAGGGGGTATTAATTGAAGAACTCAACGAGCGATCGATGGATATGGCGGAAGTCAATGCAATCATTGAGGAAGCAACAAGAATTTGGATGACACCAATCCAAGAATATATCGAACATGGAATCCTACCAGAGGATGCTGTCGAGGCATGAACAATTCGAGAAAAAGCACACAACTACACTATAGAGGAAGGAGTCTTATACCGAAAGTCATACTTAGGACCACTGCTTCGATGCATAGGTCTGCAGCAGGCCAAATATCTAATAAAGGAAATACACATGGGGTCATGCGGAATGCATGACGGACCAAGGAGGGCAGTCCATAAGGCTATGAATGCTAGATACTTCTGGCCAAGTATGCATCGGGATGCCAAATGCAGGATATCAAGCTGCGACTCATGTCAAGTGTACATCACCATACCGAAGCTGCCAAAAAATGACATGATCTCTGTTACTTCAGCATGGCCCTTCTGAAAATAGGGAATGGACATTGTTGGCCCTATTCCTGAGGCTTCTTTAAGGAGTCTTGGGATATTGTCGGTAATGATGTGATTAAGGCCATTCAGGAGTTCTTCGTTAATGGTAAGCTGCTTAAGGAGCTTAACCATACAATTATTGCTCTTATCCCGAAGGTTAAATCGCCTACTAAAGTTAATGACTATCGCCCTATTTCTTGTTGCAATGTTTTATTCAAATGCATTAGTAAAATTATTGCTAATCGCATTAAGAGGAGTTTGAAGTATCTAATTAGCTCTAATCAATCAGCTTTTGTTCCGGGAGGATATCTCGGATAAATATTTACTTATTCACCCATGAAACTTATGCATAATTTGATCAATTTAGATCGTGTTGAAGATGATAGTGATGATGAATAAGTTAGGTTTTATAAATTATGGGTTGAAGATGATAAATTAAGAGTTTAGATTTTGTTGTTTAATTTGTTTAAAGAAGGTTAGCGTTTGTGCGTAGAGATGTAAATGAACACGAACGAAGTCATATTCATGTTCATTCGTTTAATTTTAGTCGGACAAATAAACAGACACGGTCACTTAAACAACAAATTTTCTTGTTCATGTTCGTTTATTAAGAAATAAGGTCCGTTCATTAAGACACTAAACAAACATAAACAAACAAACATAAAATTTACAAAAATACACAATATTGTGTTTTATAATTGTTATTTTTTGCGGATGATATTTTTCTGTTTGCTCATGGAGATACTAGTTCAGCAAAAATTATTATGGATTCTTTGGATGAATTCAAGTTTGCTTCTGGTTTGGTGCCGAGTATTCCTAAAAGCAAAGCTTTTTTTGTAATGTCTTGAATCATGTTAAGCTTGCTATCCTTCAGGTTATGCCTTTTGAGGAGGGGCGTCTTCCGGTGAAATATCTCGGAGTTCCTTTGGTCCCGTCTAGACTCGTCTTCAAGGATTGCAAGGAGTTGATTGATAAGGTTATATCTCGTACCAATGATTGGAAGAACAAGTCTCTTTCGATTGCGGGCAGATTACAACTTATTCAATCGGTTATTTCTTCTATGCATGTGTTTTGGGCCTCGGTTTTTATTCTTCCTTCGCGTGTTCTCCTTGATATTGAGCAAATTATGAGAGGGTTTCTATGGTGTCAAGGTAGCATTCGTAGAGGAAAAGCTAAGGTGGCTTGGGAGGTTGTTTGTTTGCCTAAAGGTGAGGGAGGTCTCGGTATTAGGCGTTTGGATCTGTTTAACAAAGCTCTAATGGCTAATCATGTTTGGAAACTTTTAAATATGAAGGAGTCATTATGGGTTGCGTGGATTCATTTACACAAAATTAAAAATCGTAATTTCTGGGATTTACCTTGTTATGGAAATATGTCTTGGGCTTGGCGGAAGATTTTGCATCTTCGTCCTATTATTCGTAAATTTGTGTGGCACTCGATTGGTGATGGTACGCGCACTTCTGTTTGGTATGATCAGTGGTGCCATTTAAGCCCGCTTGCTGATTTTGTTTCTTCTAGAGATATGTTTAGTGCGGGCTTGTCTACGGATTCTAAAGTTGCAGATGTTATGGGGCCTAACTCGTTGGAATGGCCTTTTGAGCTGCAAGCTAAGTATCCTTCTCTTTTGTCTATTGCTTCGCCTAGATTAGTTTCGGGTCTGATTGATAAGATCGAATGGAAGTCTAGGGCTGGTTGTATTAAACCTTTTGCGGTTAACACAGTTTGGCATTCTATAAGGCCTAGGGATGAAAAGGTGGAGTGGGCTGATGTTGTTTGGTTTTCCAATTGCATTCCGCGTCACGCTTTTGTTCTTTGGCTGGTCATCAAGAAAAAGCTAAAGACGCAAGATAGGTTATCAAGTTGGGATGTTAATGGTGATCTTGCGAGTTGTTGTTCGTTATGTGAGTCCCAACTGGATTCTCATGAGCATCTCTTTTTTGAGTGTTCCTTTGCTATGCAAGTTTGGAGTCACATGAGGAAGTTGGTGGACTTTCCTTTGAGTCCTTCTTCTTTTGATCTTATTCTTGATTCGTTGATTCCTTTGGCAAAAAGGAGAACCTCGAAGGCGTTGGTTACTAAGCTTGTGATTGCTGCTTCCGTTTACTTTATTTGGCGTGAAAGGAATGATCGTTTGTTTAATAACAATAAGAGAACGGTTGCCCAAGTTATTGAGTGTATTTGTTCGGTTGTTCGGCTTAAGCTCATGTCTTGTCGTTTCAAGAAGTCCAAGATCAGTTTGGAGCTTTTGGAGCGTTGGAAGCTTCCGGAGTTGTTACTTAAGTAATGTTTTTGTTTGTTTTAGTTTGTTTATGCACCATTAGGTGGTTTTTTCCTATTGGTGTAATAGCTTATGTATTCTAGTTTGTAGGCGGATGGCTTGTCATCTCGTCTTTAGTAGTTCAAGCTAGGCTTGAGGTTAATGTGGTATTTCAGCCACATTCCATTGTGCTTAACGATTTTTTGGGCTTATATATTTTACCGAGGTAGTTTCCCCTTTACCCAAAAAAAAAGGTATTTTGTTTTGGGTAAAGGGTTTAAACTCGATGAAATGCTCAAATGATGACGAATGTTATGTCGAGTAAATCTGCTTGCCAAAGGTATCTTGTTTGGGTAATGGGTTTATACGCAATGAAATGCTCTAATGATGATGCAAGTTAAATCGAGCAAATCTGCTCGCCAAAGGTATCTTGTTTTGGGTAAAGGGTTTATACCCGATGAAATGCTCAAATGATGACGAAAGTTATGTCGAGCAAATCTGCTCGCTAAAGGTATCTTGTTTTGGGTAAAGGGTTTATACCCGATGAAATGCTCAAATGATGACGAAAGTTATGTCGAGCAAATCTGCTCGCCAAAGGTATCTTGTTTTGGGTAAAGGGTTTATACCCGATGAAATGCTCAAATGATGACGAAAGTTATGTCGAGCAAATCTGCTCGCCAAAGGTATCTTGTTTTGGGTAAAGGGTTTATACCCGATGAAATGCTCAAATGATGACGAAAGTTATGTCGAGCAAATCTGCTCGCCAAAGGTATCTTGTTTTGGGTAAAGGGTTTATACCCGATGAAATGCTCAAATGATGACGAAAGTTATGTCGAGCAAATCTGCTCGCCAAAGGTATCTTGTTTTGGGTAAAGGGTTTATACCCGATGAAATGCTCAAATGATGACGAAAGTTATGTCGAGCAAATCTGCTCGCCAAAGGTATCTTGTTTTGGGTAAAGGGTTTATACCCGATGAAATGCTCAAATGATGACGAAAGTTATGTCGAGCAAATCTGCTCGCCAAAGGTATCTTGTTTTGGGTAAAGGGTTTAAACCCGATGAAATGCTCTAATGATGACGAAAGTTATGTCGAGCAAATCTGCTCGCCAAAGGTATCTTGTTTTGGGTAAAGGGTTTATACCCGATGAAATGCTCAAATGATGACGAAAGTTATGTCGAGCAAATCAGCTCGCCAAAGGTATCTTGTTTTGGGTAAAGGGTTTATACCCGATGAAATGCTCAAATGATGACGAAAGTTATGTCGAGCAAATCTGCTCGCCAAAGGTATCTTGTTTTGGGTAAAAGGTTTATACCCGATGAAATGCTCAAATGATGACGAAAGTTATGTCGAGCAAATCTGCTCGCCAAAGGTATCTTGTTTTGGGTAAAGGGTTTATACCCGATGAAATGCTCAAATGATGACGAAAGTTATGTCGAGCAAATCTGCTCGCCAAAGGTATCTTGTTTTGGGTAAAGGGTTTATACCCGATGAAATGCTCAAATGATAACGAAAGTTATGTCGAGCAAATCTGCTCGCCAAAGGTATCTTGTTTTGGGTAAAGGGTTTATACCCGATGAAATGCTCAAATGATGACGAAAGTTATGTCGAGCAAATCTGCTCGCCAAAGGTATCTTGTTTTGGGTAAAGGGTTTATACCCGATGAAATGCTCAAATGATGACGAAAGTTATGTCGAGCAAATCTGCTCGCCAAAGGTATCTTGTTTTGGGTAAAGGGTTTATACCCGATGAAATGCTCAAATGATGACGAAAGTTATGTCGAGCAAATCTGCTCGCCAAAGGTATCTTGTTTTGGGTAAAGGGTTTATACCCGATGAAATGCTCAAATGATGACGAATGTTATGTCGAGCAAATCTGCTCGCCAAAGGTATCTTGTTTTGGGTAAAAGGTTTATACCCGATGAAATGCTCAAATGATGACGAAAGTTATGTCGAGCAAATCTGCTCGCCAAAGGTATCTTGTTTTGGGTAAAGGGTTTATACCCGATGAAATGCTCAAATGATGACGAAAGTTATGTCAAGCAAATCTGCTCGCCAAAGGTATCTTGTTTTGGGTAAAGGGTTTATACCCGATGAAATGCTCAAATGATGACGAAAGTTATGTCAAGCAAATCTGCTCGCCAAAGGTATCTTGTTTTGGGTAAAGGGTTTATACCCGATGAAATGCTCAAATGATGACGAAAGTTATGTCGAGCAAATCTGCTCGCCAAAGGTATCTTGTTTTGGGTAAAGGGTTTATACCCGATGAAATGCTCAAATGATGACGAAAGTTATGTCGAGCGAATCTGCTCGCCAAAGGTATCTTGTTTTGGGTAAAGGGTTTATACCCGATGAAATGCTCAAATGATGACGAAAGTTATGTCGAGCAAATCTGCTAGCCAAAGGTATCTTGTTTTGGGTAAAGGGTTTATACCCGATGAAATGCTCAAATGATGACGAAAGTTATGTCGAGCAAATTCGCTCGCCAAAGGTATCTTGTTTTGGGTAAAGGGTTTATACTCGATGAAATGCTCAAATGATGACGAAAGTTATGTCAAGCAAATCTACTCGCCAAAGGTATCTTGTTTTGGGTAAAGGGTTTATACCCGATGAAATGCTCAAATGATGACGAATGTTATGTTGAGCAAATCTGCTCGACAAAGGTATCTTGTTTTGGGTAAAAGGTTTATACCCGATGAAATTCTCAAATGACGACGAAACTTATGTCGGGCAAATCTGCCAAAGGTATCTTGTTTTAGGTAAAGGGTTTATAGCCGATGAATTGTTCAAATGATGACGAAAGTTATGTTGGGATAATCTGCTCGCCAAAGGAATTTATTTTTGAGTAAAGGGTTTATACCCGATGAAATGTTCAAATGATGACGAAAGTTATGTCGAGCAAATCTGCTAGCCAAAGGTATCTTGTTTTGGTAAAGGGTTTATACCCGATGAAATGCTCAAATGATGATGAATGTTATGTCGAGCAAATCTGCTCGCCAAAGGAATCGTGTTTTGGGTAAAGGGTTTATACCCGATGAAATACTCAAATGATGACGAAAATTATGTTGAGCAAATCTTCTCGCCAAAGGTATCTTGTTTTGAGTAGAGGGTTTATACTCGATGAAATGCTCATATGATGACGAAAGTTATGTCGAGCAAATCTGCTCGCCAAAGGTATCTTGTTTTGGGTAAAGGGTTTATACCCGATGAAATGCTCAAATGATGATGAAAGTTATGTCAAGCAAATCTGCTCGCCAAAGGTATCTTGTTTTGGGTAAAGGGTTTATACCCGATGAAATGCTCAAATGATGACGAAAGTTCTGTCGAGCAAATCTGCTAGCCAAATGTATCTTGTGTTGGGTAAAGGGTTTATAACCGATAAAATGCTCAAATGATGATGAAAGTTATGTCGAGCAAATCTGCTCGCCAAAGGTATCTTGTTTTGGGTAAAGGGTTTATACCCGATGAAATGCTCAAATGATGACGAAAGTTATGTCAAGCAAATCTGCTCGCCAAAGGTATCTTCTTTTGGTTAAAGGGTTTATACCCGATGAAATGCTCAAATGATGACGAAAGTTATGTCGAGCAAATCTGCTCGCCAAAGGTATCTTGTTTTGGGTAAAAGGTTTATACCCGATGAAATGCTCAAATGATGACGAAAGTTATGTCAAGCAAATCTGTTAGCCAAAGGTATCTTGTTTTGGTAAAGGGTTTATACCTGATGAAATGCTCAAATGATGACGATACTTATGTCGAGCAAATCTGCTCGCCAAAGGTATCTTGTTTTGGGTAAAGGGTTTATACCCGATGAAATGCTCAAATGATGACGAAAGTTATGTCAAGCAAATCTGCTCGCCAAAGGTATCTTGTTTTGGGTAAAGGGTTTATACCCGATGAAATGCTCAAATGATGACGAAAGTTATGTCGAGCAAATCTGCTCGCCAAAGGTATCTTGTTTTGGGTAAAGTGTTTATACCCGATGAAATGCTCAAATGATGACGAAAGTTATGTCGAGCAAATCTGCTCGCCAAAGGTATCTTGTTTTGGGTAAAGGGTTTATACCCGATGAAATGCTCAAATGATAACGAAAGTTATGTCGAGCAAATCTGCTCGCCAAAGGTATCTTGTTTTGGGTAAAGGGTTTATACCCGATGAAATGCTCAAATGATGACGAAAGTTATGTCGAGCAAATCTGCTCGCTAAAGGTATCTTGTTTTGGGTAAAGGGTTTAAACCCGATGAAATGCTCAAATGATGACGAAAGTTATGTCGAGCAAATCTGCTCGCCAAAGGTATCTTGTTTTGGGTAAAGGGTTTATACCCGATGAAATGCTCAAATGATGACGAAAGTTATGTCGAGCAAATCTGCTCGCCAAAGGTATCTTGTTTTGGGTAAAGGGTTTATACCCGATGAAATGCTCAAATGATGACGAAAGTTATGTCGAGCAAATCTGCTCGCCAAAGGTATCTTGTTTTGGGTAAAGGGTTTATACCCGATGAAATGCTCAAATGATGACGAAAGTTATGTCGAGCAAATCTGCTCGCCAAAGGTATCTTGTTTTGGGTAAAGGGTTTATACCCGATGAAATGCTCAAATGATGACGAAAGTTATGTCGAGCAAATCTGCTCGCCAAAGGTATCTTGTTTTGGGTAAAGGGTTTATACCCGATGAAATGCTCAAATGATGACGAAAGTTATGTCGAGCAAATCTGCTCGCCAAAGGTATCTTGTTTTGGGTAAAGGGTTTATACCCGATGAAATGCTCAAATGATGACGAAAGTTATGTCGAGCAAATCTGCTCGCCAATGGTATCTTGTTTTGGGTAAAGGGTTTATACCCGATGAAATGCTCAAATGATGACGAAAGTTATGTCGAGCAAATCTGCTCGCCAAAGGTATCTTGTTTTTGGTAAAGGGTTTATACCCGATGAAATGCTCAAATGATGACGAAAGTTATGTCGAGCAAATCTGCTCGCCAAAGGTATCTTGTTTTGGGTAAAGGGTTTATACCCGATGAAATGCTCAAATGATGACGAAAGTTATGTCGAGCAAATCAGCTCGCCAAAGGTATCTTGTTTTGGGTAAAGGGTTTATACCCGATGAAATGCTCAAATGATGACGAAAGTTATGTCGAGCAAATCTGCTCGCCAAAGGTATCTTGTTTTGGGTAAAGGGTTTATACCCGATGAAATGCTCAAATGATGACGAAAGTTATGTCGAGCAAATCTGCTCGCCAAAGGTATCTTGTTTTGGGTAAAGGGTTTATACCCGATGAAATGCTCAAATGATGACGAAAGTTATGTCGAGCAAATCTGCTCGCCAAAGGTATCTTGTTTTGGGTAAAGGGTTTATAGCCGATGAAATGCTCAAATGATGACGAAAGTTATGTCGAGCAAATCTGCTCGCCAAAGGTATCTTGTTTTGGGTAAAGGGTTTATACCCGATGAAATGCTCAAATGATGACAAAAGTTATGTCGAGCAAATCTGCTCGCCAAAGGTATCTTGTTTTGGGTAAAAGGTTTATACCCGATGAAATGCTCAAATGATGACGAAAGTTATGTCGAGCAAATCTGCTCGCCAAAGGTATCTTGTTTTGGGTAAAGGGTTTATACCCGATGAAATGCTCAAATGATGACGAAAGTTATGTCGAGCAAATCTGCTCGCCAAAGGTATCTTGTTTTGGGTAAAGGGTTTATACCCGATGAAATGCTCAAATGATGACGAAAGTTATGTCGAGCAAATCTGCTAGCCAAAGGTATCTTGTTTTGGTAAAGGGTTTATACCCGATGAAATGCTCAAATGATGATGAATGTTATGTCGAGCAAATCTGCTCGCCAAAGGAATCTTGTTTTGGGTAAAGGGTTTATACCCGATGAAATGCTCAAATGATGATGAAAGTTATGTCGAGCAAATCTTCTCGCCAAAGGTATCTTGTTTTGAGTAGAGGGTTTATACCCGATGAAATGCTCAAATGATGACGAAAGTTATGTCGAGCAAATCTGCTAGCCAAAGGTATCTTGTTTTGGTAAAGGATTTATACCCGATGAAATGCTCAAATGATGATGAATGTTATGTCAAGGAAATCTGCTCGCCAAAGGAATCTTGTTTTGGGTAAAGGGTTTATACCCGATGAAATGCTCAAATGATGATGAAAGTTATGTCGAGCAAATCTTCTCGCCAAAGGTATCTTGTTTTGGGTAAAGGGTTTATACCCGATGAAATGCTCAAATGATGACGAAAGTTATGTCGAGCAAATTTGCTCGCCAAAGGTATCTTGTTTTTGGGTAAAGGGTTTATACTCGATGAAATGCTCAAATGATAACGAAAGTTATGTCAAGCAAATCTGCTCGCCAAAGGTATCTTGTTTTGGTTAAAGGGTTTATACCCGATGAAATGCTCAAATGATGACGAAACTTATGTCGGGCAAATTTGCTCGCGAAAGGTATCTTGTTTTGGGTAAAAGGTTTATACCCGATTAAATGCTCAAATGCTGACGAAAGTTATGTCGAGCAAATCTGTTAGCCAAAGGTATCTTGTTATGGTAAAGGGTTTATACCTGATGAAATGCTGAAAGGATGATGAAAGTTATGTTCCGCAAATCTGCTCGCCAAAGGTATTTTGTTTTGGGTAAAGGGTTTATACCCGATGAAATGCTCAAATGATGACGAAAGTTATGTCGAGCAAATCTGCTAGCCAAAGGTATCTTGTTTTGGGTAAAGGGTTTATACCTGATGAAATGCTCAAATGATGATGAAAGTTATGTCGAGCAAATCTGCTAGCCAAAGGTATCTTGTTTTGGGTAAAGGGTTTATACCCGATGAAATGCTTAAATGATGATGAAAGTTATGTCAAACAAATTTCTCGCCAAAGGTATCTTGTTTTGGGTAAAGGGTTTATACTTGATGAAATGCTCAAATGATGACGAAAGTTATGTCAAGCAAATCTGCTCGCCAAAGGTATCTTGTTTTGGGTAAAGGGTTTATACCCAATGAAATGCTCAAATGATGACGAAAGTTATGTCGAGCAAATTTGCTCGCGAAAGGTATCTTGTTTTGGGTAAAAGGTTTATACCCGATTAAATGCTCAAATAATGACGAAAGTTATGTCTAGCAAATCTCCTCGCCAAAGGTATCTTGTTTTGGTAAAGGGTTTATACGAAACTGATGAAATGCTCAAATGATGATGAAAGTTATGTCGAGCAAATATGTTAGCCAAAGGTATCTTGTTTTGGTAAAGGGTTTATACCGGATGAAATGCTAAAATGATGATGAAAGTTATGTCTAGCAAATCTGCTCGCCAAAGGTATCTTGTTTTGGGTAAAGGGTTTATACCCGATGAAATGCTCACGATGACGAAAGTTATGTCAAGCAAATCTTCTTGCCAAAATTATGATGTTTTGGGTAAAGGGTTTATACCCGATGAAATGCTCAATTGATGACGAAAGTTATGTCGAGCGAATCTGCTCGCCAAAGGTATTTTGTTTTGGGTAAAGGGTTTATACCCGATGAAATGCTCAAATGATGACGAAAGTTATGTCGAGAAAATCTGCTAGCCAAAGGTATCTTGTTTTGGGTAAAGGGTTTATACCCGATGAAATGCTCAAATGATGACGAAAGTTATGTCGAGCAAATTTGCTCGCCAAAGGTATCTTGTTTTGGGTAAAGGGTTTATACCCGATGAAATGCTCAAATGATGACGAATGTTATGTTGAGCAAATCTGCTCGACAAAGGTATCTTGTTTTGGGTAAAAGGTTTATACCCGATGAAATTCTCAAATGACGACGAAACTTATGTCGGGCAAATCTGCCAAAGGTATCTTGTTTTAGGTAAAGGGTTTATAGCCGATGAATTGTTCAAATGATGACGAAAGTTATGTTGGGAAAATCTGCTCGCCAAAGGTATTTTGTTTTGAGTAAAGGGTTTATACCCGATGAAATGCTCAAATGATGACGAAAGTTATGTCGAGCAAATCTGCTAGCCAAAGGTATCTTGTTTTGGTAAAGGGTTTATACCCGATGAAATGCTCAAATGATGATGAATGTTATGTCGAGCAAATCTGCTCGCCAAAGGAATCTTGTTTTGGGTAAAGGGTTTATACCCGATGAAATGCTCAAATGATGACGAAAGTTATGTCGAGCAAATCTGCTCGCCAAAGGAATCTTGTTTTGGGTAAAGGGTTTATACCCGATGAAATGCTCAAATGATGACGAAAGTTATGTCGAGCAAATCTTCTCGCCAAAGGTATCTTGTTTTGAGTAGAGGGTTTATACCCGATGAAATGCTCAAATGATGACGAAAGTTATGTCGAGCAAATCTGCTCGCCAAAGGTATCTTGTTTTGGGTAAAGGGTTTATACCCGATGAAATGCTCAAATGATGACGAAAGTTTTGTCGAGCAAATCTGCTAGCCAAATGTATCTTGTGTTGGGTAAAGTGTTTATACCCGATGAAATGCTCAAATGATGACGAAAGTTATGTCGAGCAAATCTGCTCGCCAAAGGTATCTCCTTTTGGGGTAAAAGGTTTATACTCGATGAAAAGCTCAAATAATGACGAAAGTTATGCCGGGAAAATCTTCTCGCCAATGGTATCTTGTTTTAGGTAAAGGATATATAGCCGATGAATTGCCCAAATGATGACGAAAGTTATGTCGGGCAAATCGTCTCGCCAATGGTATCTTGTTTTGGGTAAAGGGTTTATAACCGATAAAATGCTCAAATGATGATGAAAGTTATGTCGAGCAAATCTGCTCGCCAAAGGTATCTTGTTTTGGGTAAAGGGTTTATACCCGATGAAATGCTTAAATGATGACGAAAGTTATGTCAAGCAAATCTGCTCGCCAAAGGTATCTTGTTTTGGGTAAAGGGTTTATACCCGATGAAATGCTTAAATGATGACGAAAGTTATGTCAAGCAAATCTGCTCGGCAAAGGTATCTTGTTTTGGTAAAGGGTTTATATGAAACCGATGAAATACTCAAATGATGACAAAAGTTATGTTGAGCAAATCTGTTAGACAAAGGTATCTTGTTTTGGTAAAGGGTTTATACCTGATGAAATGCTCAAATGATGATGAAAGTTATGTCCAGCAAATCTGCTCGCCAAAGGTATCTTGTTTTGGGTAAAGGGTTTATACCCGATGAAATGCTCAAATGATGACGAAATTTATGTCGAGCGAATCTGCTCCCCAAAGGTATCTTGTTTTGAGTAAAGGGTTTATACCCTAAGAAATGCTCAAATGATGACGAAAGTTATGTCGAGCAAATCTGCTAGCCAAAGGTATCTTGTTTTGGGTAAAGGGTTTATACCCGATGAAATGCTTAAATGATGACGAAAGTTATGTCGAGCAAATTCGCTCGCCAAAGGTATCTTGTTTTGGGTAAAGGGTTTATACTCGATGAAATGCTCAAATGATGACGAAAGTTATGTCAAGCAAATCTGCTCGCCAAAGGTATCTTGTTTTGGGTAAAGGGTTTTATACCTAATGAAATGCTCAAATGATG
Source organism: Tanacetum coccineum (assembly GCA_026074375.1). Taxonomy (NCBI): domain Eukaryota; kingdom Viridiplantae; phylum Streptophyta; class Magnoliopsida; order Asterales; family Asteraceae; genus Tanacetum; species Tanacetum coccineum. Next base: position 114,986 of record BQNB010002530.1, read on the forward strand.
ACGAAAGTTATGTCGAGCAAATCTGCTCGACAAAGGTATCTTGTTTTGGGTAAAAGGTTTATACCCGATGAAATGCTCAAATGATGACGAAAGTTATGTCGAGCAAATCTGCTCGCCAAAGGTATCTTGTTTTGGGTAAAGGGTTTATACCCGATGAAATGCTCAAATGATGACGAAAGTTATGTCGAGCAAATCTGCTCGCCAAAGGTATCTTGTTTTGGGTAAAGGGTTTATACCCGATGAAATGCTCAAATGATGACGAAAGTTATGTCGAGCAAATCTGCTCGCCAAAGGTATCTTGTTTTGGGTAAAGGGTTTATACCCGATGAAATGCTCAAATGATGACGAAAGTTATGTCGAGCAAATCTCTCTAGTTTCTCTCTCTAAAATATTCTCTAGCCGTTTTTTTCATTTTCTAAACTCATTTTATTAAGAAATCTATCATCTAAATTAAATCTAACCATGATTTTTGATTTTGGATAATAGATTTGTATTCCACTGTTCATTCCGTTCAAATTAATACCAGTCGAGCAAATCTGCTCGCCAATGGTATCTTGTTTTGGGTAAAGGGTTTATACCCGATGAAATGCTCAAATGATGATGAAAGTTTTGTCGAGCAAATCTGCTAGCCAAATGTATCTTGTGTTGGGTAAAGTGTTTATACCCGATGAAATGCTCAAATGATGACGAAAGTTATGTCGAGCAAATCTGCTAGCCAAAGGTATCTTCTTTTGGGTAAAAGGTTTATACTCGATGAAAAGCTCAAATAATGACGAAAGTTATGCCGGGCAAATTTTCTTGCCAATGGTATCTTGTTTTAGGTAAAGGATATATAGCCGATGAATTGCCCAAATGATGACGAAAGTTATGTCGGGCAAATCGTCTCGCCGATGGTATCTTGTTTTGGGTAAAGGGTTTATAACCGATAAAATGCTCAAATGATGATGAAAGTTATGTCGAGCAAATCTGCTCGCCAAAGGTATCTTGTTTTGGGTAAAGGGTTTATACTCGATGAAATGCTCAAATGATGACGAAAGTTATGTCGAGCAAATCTTCTCGCCAAAGGTATCTTGTTTTGGGTAAAAGGTTTATACCCGAAGAAATGCTCAAATGATGATGAAAGTTATGTCGAGCGAATCTACTCGCCAAAGGTATCTTGTTTTGGGTAAAGGGTTTATACCCGATGAAATGCTCAAATGATGACGAAAGTTATGTCGAGCAAATCTGCTAGCCAAAGGTATCTTGTTTTGGGTAAAGGGTTTATACCTGATGAAATGCTCAAATGATGACGAAAGTTTTGTCGAGCAAATTTGCTCGCCAAAGGTATCTTGTTTTGGGTAAAAGGTTTATACCTGATGAAATGCTCAAATGATGACGAAACTTATGTCGGGCAAATTTGCTCGTGAAAGGTATCTTTTTTTTGGGTAAAAGGGACACTACCCCGTTAAAATATATTACTCCAAAAAAACGTTGAAGTACAATGGATATAGGTGAATTCCTATATCACAACCCGTTACATGGGCAACAAACCTGCACATAAGTGCAACAAATAAACCAACCTACATAAGAATGACATACCACTCTTACGAACTACCAAAGACAAAAAACAAATAGAAAAACAATTAAAAACTATTTTCTACCACTCATGCTTAACTTGAAATCACGAAATTCCTTTAGAGCACCATGAAAATCAACCACTTGTTCCTCATAGCTATCATAGAAATCAAAATCTTCATCTTCAAGCTAATTACCACCACCTAAGAATGAACCATATGAAGGAATAACATCATCATCATTTGTATCAGATTCGTTAATGCAATCCCATTTTTTCAACTCCGGATAACTACTAACATTCTTATCCTTATGAACATCATTACAAGCTAATTTTGAACTACTTGGCTCACGATCCTTCTTATTATTCACATTAAAATCAGAATTAACTTGTTCAATACCCTTTGATTGTTTTCCAGAATCACCAATATCATCTCCTTCCACATTCAACACATGTACGGATTAGAAGTATTTCAGATCCAGTTCTCGAACCACCATTTACCTTTCCACTATCATTAGTAGGAAACACTAGGAGATGCTGGATTAGATCCCCTTTAGTACCTTTTTTTGCTGCCAAAATAACCTTAGAATTTTGGCTTATTCTGCCTAAGCCCACCAAACGACGCCGAATCAGCTCACTTCTTCTTCTTACGGTCTTAACTTATAAAATCCATCATCGATTCTCTTCAATTTCAGGTAGCCTTTAATATCCTAGTGAGTTTTAGGTAACTCTCTCAAACAGTTTAGGACACAAGTTAGTCTCATGCCCAATACTTTGATTAATCAACACAATGTAGAAGGCACTTCCATTCTCTACTAACATCTAATAACCTCCTTATTATAACAATCCCCCCTCCTCTTCGGTTCCGGAACAGCCCATAATAACCTCCTTCTTCAAAACAAAAGACGCACTAATCTCAATCAAAGCCCGAGCAAAACTAATTCTACCCCAAGATTCCACACACATAGAACTAGTAAAAGCATCAAGCATAATAGGTTTACCTATTTGAGTGGCAATCAAGCTCAGACCATCCTCCGAGTACGCAAGAACAGGAACATTGTACAACTTTACCCAAACTGGAACCTTGGTGACCTCACCTTTTTTCAAAGACACACAAGCTGTCCATTTATTAAGAATAATAGGCGACTTATGAATCAACCACGGTCCCTTCTCCAAAACTTGGTCCATACCTGATTTAGAAGCAAACTTAAACAAGTAGACTCCTTCATCATTCCTTGTTATCTTCTCAAATCCAAATTTCCTCCATGTATTCGACACATATTGTTGAACCACAGGAAATGAAGGATCTTTACCAACAATAGAATTTTCATACCTTCGCATAACTTTAGCAGCCGCTATCTTAGGAAGAACACAATCAAAATTGTCGACTTTCTCCTCGTTATAACCAAGGGTCACGAAAATGAACTTTTGTTGCAACATTAGGACGAAACATGGCTAGCATACGAGTTCTCCCTTATTCTCATTAGCAGAATAGTAGGTTTACTACACCTTCTTTCAACATTGGAACCAGTATTGCGATTATATCAACCTTATTGACCTTGTGGATTAGCTTGTGAACCATCATTCAAAGGGATAACAACATCATGCATATTAGAAGCAATGGTACGCATTGCTTTCTTAAGAATACCAGGTTGCATTGGCTTACCCTCAATGTTTTTAACACGACTAGCTAGATCACCCAAAAAGCAAATCTGCTCGCCAAATGTATCTTGTTTTGGGTAAAGGGTTTATACCCGATGAAATGCTCAAATGATGACGAAAGTTATGTCGAGCAAATCTGCTCGCCAAAGGTATCTTGTTTTGGGTAAAGGGTTTATACCTGATGAAATGCTCAAATGATGACGAAAGTTAAGTCGAGCAAATCTGCTCGCCAAAGGTATCTTGTTTTGGGTAAAGGGTTTATACCCGATGAAATGCTCAAATGATGACGAAAGTTATGTCGAGCAAATCTGCTCGCCAAAGGTATCTTGTTTTGGGTAAAGGGTTTATACCCGATGAAATGCTCAAATGATGACGAAAGTTATGTCGAGCAAATCTGCTCGCCAAAGGTATCTTGTTTTGGGTAAAGGGTTTATACCCGATGAAATGCTCAAATGATGACGAAAGTTATGTCGAGCAAATCTGCTCGCCAAAGGTATCTTGTTTTGGGTAAAGGGTTTATACCCGATGAAATGCTCAAATGATGACGAAAGTTATGTCGAGCAAATCTGCTCGCCAAAGGTATCTTGTTTTGGGTAAAGGGTTTATACCCGATGAAATGCTCAAATGATGACGAAAGTTATGTCGAGCAAATCTGCTCGCCAAAGGTATCTTGTTTTGGGTAAAGGGTTTATACCCGATGAAATGCTCAAATGATGACGAAAGTTATGTCTAGCAAATCTGCTCGCCAAAGGTATCTTGTTTTGGGTAAAGGGTTTATACGAAACAGATGAAATGCTCAAATGATGACGAAAGTTATGTCGAGCAAATCTGTTAGCCAAAGGTATCTTGTTATGGTAATGGGTTTATACCCGATGAAATGCTCAAAGGATGATGAAAGTTATGTTCCACAAATCTGCTCGCCAAAGGTATCTTGTTTTGGGTAAAGGGTTTATACCCAATGAAATACTCAAATGATGACGAATGTTATGTCGAGCAAATCTTCTCGCCAAAGGTATCTTATTTTGGGTAAAGGGTTTATACCCGATGAAATGCTCAAATGATAACGAAAATTATGTCGAGCGAATCAGCTCGCCAAAGGTATCTTGTTTTGGGTAAAGGGTTTATACCCGATGAAATGCTCAAATGATGACGAAAGTTATGTCGATCAAATCTGCTAGCCAAAGGTATCTTGTTTTGGGTAAAGGGTTTATACCCGATGAAATGCTTAAATGATGACGAAAGTTATGTCAAACAAATTTGCTAGCCAAAGGTATCTTGTTTTGGGTAAAGGGTTTATACTTGATGAAATGCTCAAATGATGATGAAAGTTATGTTAAGCAAATCTGCTCGCCAAAGGTATCTTGTTTTGGGTAAAGGGTTTATACCTAATGAAATGCTCAAATAACGACGAAAGTTATGTCGAGCAAATTTGCTCGCCAAAGGTATCTTGTTTTGGGTAAAAGGTTTATACCCGATTAAATGCTCAAATGATGACGAAAATTATGTCTAGAAAATCTGCTCGCCAAAGGTATCTTATTTGGGTAAAGGGTTTATATGAAACCGATGAAATGCTCAAATGATGACGAAAGTTATGTCAAGCAAATCTGCTAGCCAAAGGTATCTTATTTTGGTAAAGGGTTTATACCCGATGAAATGCTCAAATGATGATGAATGTTATGTCGAGCAAATCTGCTCACCAAAGGAATCTTGTTTTGGGTAAAGGGTTTATACCCGATGAAATGCTCAAATGATGACGAAAGTTATGTCGAGCAAATCTGCTCGCCAAAGGTATCTTGTTTTGGGTAAAGGGTTTATACCCGATGAAATACTCAAATGATGACGAAAGTTATGTCGAGCAAATCTGCTAGCCAAAGGTATCTTGTTTTGGGTAAAGGGTTTATACCCGATGAAATGCTCAAATGATGACGAAAGTTATGTCGAGCAAATCTGCTCGCCAAAGGTATCTTGTCTTTTGTAAAAGGTTTATACCCGATGAAATGCTCAAAAGATTACAAAACTTATGTCGGGCAAATCTGCCAAAGGTATCTTATTTTAGGTAAAGGGTTTATAGCCGAGGAATTGCTCGAATGATGACGAAAGTTATGTCGGGAAAATATGCTCGCCAAAGGTATCTTGTTTTGGGTAAAGGGTTTATACCCGATGAAATGCTCAAATGACGATGAAAGTTATGTCGAGCAAATATGTTAGCCAAAGGTAAAGGGTTTATTCCCGATGAAATGCTCAAAGGATGATGAAATTTATGTTCCGCAAATCTGCTCGCCAAAGGTATCTTGTTTTGGGTAAAGGGTTTATACCCGATGAAATGCTCAAATGATGACGAAAGTTATGTCGAGCAAATCTCTCTAGTTTCTCTCTCTAAGATATTCTCTAGCCGTTTTTTTCATTTTCTATCATCTAAATTAAATCTAACCATGATTTTTGATTTTGGATAATAGATTTGTATTCCACTGTTCATTCCGTTCAAATTAATACCACTTTTATTACTATTCCATTTTCATTAATTTCATTTTATATAGTCGTTGTTACTGTTCATCGTGGTTTCCCTCTTCATTAACATCGTTTATTTCTATTCACTGAATCCTTTTATGAAATATTGATTTCTTGTGTGTTTTATCATGAGAGATCCAGATCCAAAAAACCCTAACTCAGTTCCTCCTGCGAGGGTATCTGATGATGTTATTAAACCCAAACGTGCTTCTCGAAGTGGTCATAGTGATGTCAAATTAGCTCCAAAGTATATGTAACACCCCCAAAATGGGTCGCAGCGGAATAAAGGTCCGGGGCGTGTTACTTTAAGATCAACAGCACAAGATATATATAAGAACGACACAAAAAGTCATTTAAATTGATACATTGGATTTAATTAAAAGACATATTACAAAAGCTTATAGCTTCACTTGTTCCTTGTTTAATATTACAAAAGATGACATAGATTTCCCAAAATATGATATAAAAGTCTTTAAGCGTGCAATCCAAAACGTAACCCAATGCATCCTTGGCACCTCGTGCCTATTGACCTCCTGAAAACATTGCTTAAAACGTCAACAAAAATGTTGGTGAATTCATAGGTTTATGTATTTAAATTATGCAGGACCGCAAGACTTTCCTGTGATGTTACAACATATGCAAACAATCACAAAACCAGATTACATTTACTATACGCCTCGATACACTCGAAAGTCGACAGTCTTGTTCGCTACAATAATATTGCTAATCAGCCTGAAATGATGTTTTAATACCCTAAACATCCTTGATCGACCACTGCTATAAACGTTCGTTCCTTCGGTGTTAGTAGTCACCCGACGGGGAGGTCGTTTCCAAAATAGTCTATTAGAAATATCATTCGCGCTCACATAATGTAATTCCCAACTACAATCTATGCAATTGACAGTTCATGGATAATGGCTTAACTTGGGGTTAACGCTAACTTAGGCAAACATGTAATCATGCAAAATATCACTTGCGTCCAATTGTAAAACAAGCATGTTTCCTCACCTCCAGATATTTAGTAAATCAGTAAAACTGTAAATAAGTGTGGGGGCTATGAACTCACTCAAGTGAGTGATTGGTTAATTATATCAAGTGTGGGAATGCTTCACGATTATTCCCGAATGCCAACCTAATTAAATATAGGTCGTCCTTATGTAACGCTTGTCACTTATTTTAATACATTGAATATTATCTTATAATTGTTACATTTGCAGTACTATCGTTCGGGCTATCATAATTAATGAGGTCATTGACATGAAGTACGAGGAGTTAGGGACAATTTACAATGTAAATCCAAACAACTCGTCGATTAGCCATAGAAGAGGCCTCATTAGGAAATACTCCCTAGTATTATTGCACTTGAAAAATCCACTCAATTATTTCTATATAGACATAGATCACCGACTAATCGTTCTTAGTAAAATTTTATTTATAAAGTGGAAAACGTTTATAAAATTATTCTTTCGTATAAACAATGATCCTAATTGGTCGTTTTAAGCCCGTTGCTCGCGTTTCTTACGTCCACGTCTTCGTAGTAAGACGAGTGATCAAAATATTACATTTTCAAGTTTTTGATATTCTTTAACAAAGCTCTAATGGCTAATCATGTTTGGAAACTTTTAAATATGAAGGAGTCGTTATGGGTTGCGTGGATTCATTTACACAAAATTAAAAATCGTAATTTCTGGGATTTACCTTGTCATGGAAATATGTCTTGGGCTTGGCGGAAGATTTTGCATCTTCGTCCTATTATTCGCAAATTTGTGTGGCACTCGATTGGTGATGGTACGCGCACTTCTGTTTGGTATGATCAGTGGTGCCATTTAAGCCCGCTTGCTGATTTTGTTTCTTCTAGAGATATGTTTAGTGCGGGCTTGTCTACGGATTCTAAAGTTGCAGATGTTATGGGGCCTAACTCGTTGGAATGGCCTTTTGAGCTGCAAGCTAAGTATCCTTCTCTTTTGTCTATTGCTTCGCCTAGATTAGTTTCGGGTTCGATTGATAAGATCGAATGGAAGTCTAGGGCTGGTTGTATTAAACCTTTTGCGGTTAACACAGTTTGGCATTCTATAAGGCCTAGGGAGGAAAAGGTGGTGTGGGCTGATGTTGTTTGGTTTTCCAATTGCATTCCGCGTCACGCTTTTGTTCTTTGGCTGGTCATCAAGAAAAAGCTAAAGACGCAAGATAGGTTATCAAGTTGGGATGTTAATGGTGATCTTGCGAGTTGTTGTTCGTTATGTGAGTCCCAACTGGATTCTCATGAGCATCTCTTTTTTGAGTGTTCGTTTGCTATGCAAGTTTGGAGTCACATGAGGAAGTTGGTGGACTTTCCTTTGAGTTCTTCTTCTTTTGATCTTATTCTTGATTCGTTGATTCCTTTGGCTAAAAGGAGAACTTCGAAGGCGTTGGTTACTAAGCTTGTGATTGCTGCTTCCGTTTACTTTATTTGGCGTGAAAGGAATGATCGTTTGTTTAATAACAATAAGAGAACGGTTGCCCAAGTTATTGAGTGTATTTGTTCGGTTGTTCGGCTTAAGCTCATGTCTTGTCGTTTCAAGAAGTCCAAGATCAGTTTGGAGCTTTTGGAGCGTTGGAAGCTTCCGGAGTTGTTACTTAAGTAATGTTTTTGTTTCTTATAGTTTGTTTATGCACCATTAGGTGGTTTTTTCCTATTGGTGTAATAGCTTATGTATTCTAGTTTGTAGGCGGTTGGCATGTCATCTCATCTTTAGTAGTTCAAGCTAGGCTTGAGGTTAATGTGGTATATCAGCCACATTCCATTGTGCTTAACGATTTTTTGGGCTAATATATTTTGCCGGGGTAGTTTCCCCTTCACCCAAAAAAAAAAGATAAAAAGATCATCCGCAAAACAAACATTAATAATTTTGAGCTCCTCACAATGTTTATGGAAACGGAACGAATCTGACATGCGGACCCGTCTTTTGAGAATAAGCGATAAAATCTCCATAACCATAGTGAAAAGATAAAGGGAAAGAGGATCTCCTTGTCGCAACCCTCTCTTCCCTTTAAAGAACCCATGAATGTTGCCGTTAATGTTAAGGGAAAAAGATGTAGATGTCACACAAGCCATAATCCATTTCACCATAGTGCAATGAAACCCAAATCGAACAAGAATTGTTTCTAGAAAGCGCCAATCAACC